>CAEFZY010050301.1:0-78230 GCA_903066815.1 Brachyrhaphis roseni
CTATCTATCTATCTATCTATCTATCTATCTATCTATCTATCTATCTATCTATCTATCTATCTATCTATCTATCTATCAGGCTGAATCAATTCATTGAATTGTTGAATTGAATTCAATTTAAATTAAAGCCATTTTTAATATGCACATTCTGAATTATGATGAAGTTTTCTTTTTTGAACAGAAACAGAAACCTGCGGCACATTTCTCAATATAGTTAGTTCTTTTGTACCACACTGATACTGTCAATGGATACAGACACGCTTTGGTGAAAACTGCTGTTCCTGAAATACTCAACCCAAATCATAACGCAAAGCCAAAATTCTTCGTTACATCATCCATCTTCAATCCCTTCCTCCTCCTCCTCCTCCTCGTTCGCTCCCTCTGTCATCCTCCTCTTTCTTATCTCTGCTGGCCCCGTCTCTTGGGGGTCGTTCGTTTTTGTCATAATCACCTTGGAGATTGGGGACCGGTGCCCATGGCAGAGCTAAGCTGAGCTGAGGAGAGGAGGTGGAAGGAGGATGAGGGAGAGAGAAAGAGAAAGAGAGAGAAAAAAGAGGAGGGGTGTCAAGATGAGCAGTGGAGGACAGTGTTGCAGGGGGGTGGGTGGTGGTGGTGGAGGGGGTGACGGCTTGTTGGGCTCAGCCCCAGCTAATGTGAGGGGACAGCCTTAGCTTTGCCTTGACTGTGCTCACACCGTCGGTGCCAGGCAGAGCAGGGAACAGAGAATAGACGAATGAAATGCTCTCCTTTTCAGCGCTGCCTTCCTTCCGCCTGCTCTGACTGCGTTTGGAGGCGCGTGGGGCCCCAATGTCACACCCTGTAGGTGTTTAAGCTGCTTACTTACACCAACGAGAGAAAGAGAGATGAGGCAATGAAAGAGGCAGAACAGGGAGAAGAAGCTGCAGGGAGCAGGAGAGAGGGAGAATGGGGAAGTTAGAAGAAGATGAGGGCGGAGGTCACGGTTGTAGGAGGCTGCGATGTATAAGTATTCAAGTTATTCTAGTCTAACTTTCTCTACAGCTAAAGGGTATTTCTGGGGGACACTAATCAAGGAAATCATCAGTGCAGTTTGCGTGTTTCCAGGGGTGACAATCAGATTCAGAACTGGCAAAGAAGAATAAGAAGAGGCAGAGTTATATCAGGATTGTATGCTAAGTATTCTTCTTCAGCCCACAAGACATATACACTCTTCGATAAGCAGAGGCTGACTGGGAAGACGTGGGATGCTCCAGTCAAGAGATCGAGGAGCTGTTCGAGAATTAAAAAAAAACAAATCCTACAACCGTGACTGTCTCTGCGGTTTGACGGGAATGACAGTCACATGTGGTGGGGGGTAAAGCTGCTTCAAGACTAGACACTTGCTCTGATAACAAAGGAGTCAAAGGGCAACAGCTGGACAAAGGCATCCCACAGCAACAAACTTGTTTGACAGGGAAAGAGTTGCTCTCCCACTCTTTTTCAATGTGAGCTGCTTTCACTCTTTTACCTTGCATTTCTGCCCTCTCAGCAGCCTCTTTGTTGATGCATGCTCCTTACGTTCTCAGACATTCCCTCCTCAGGTCACTGGCTCTGTTTGTCTTGGTCCTCCTCTTCCTCTCCAACTCCTCTCTCTCTCCTCCTCGCCTGACCAGCTCTTCTAATTTAGTTTAAGTTTTTTTCCCCTTCGTACCACATCTCTCCTCTCCCTTCGGCTAAGCGGGAGTAAAGTACAACCACTCCCATGGGCTGTGTTTGGATTTGATCTGTGAGCATGTGCATGTGTAATGTGTAACGCATATCCACCCGTTTGAATGTAAATCCCCATAAATATCCAACCCATGCAGTCCCTCTTCAAAATTATGGAAATTGTGAATCATGTGGCATGCATATGTGTTTAGTCACGTTTAATCAAATATTCTTAATAAAACCCAGTGCAATTAATGGCTTATAAACAGTGCCTAAAGAAAAATGCTACAACAGCAAGATGGCATATTGGGGAGAAAGTTGCGGAGGGTAGGATACAACAGTCTTAAGATTTGAACATGTTGTGGAGCACTACGTGAGTATGTTCCGAACAAACATATCAAGAGACAGGAGATCACTGGGTTTTGAAAGAGACTGTTGATCCAAGAAACAACAAATCCAGCATTAGTGGGAGAGTGGCAGGATTAAAGTCAATGTGTAAGAAAAGCCGACACAGCAAACATCGAGCGGCGCCTCTAGCAAAGTGTCGTCCTTTGCTCAAATACCTAAATGTCAACTTTGAATTCTGGTGTCATAATATTGTTTCTGATGCACATATGACTGAGTTGCAATTATGGGGAGGGGTAAATTCACTGTGCTGAGTGGATTTACCTCTCAGTCATAGATGGTGGATTGTGCTACTGCTTGAAGTCATCCTGGTACTATTATAAGCTCCTCCTTTGCCACACTCCATAGGGGCAAAGAAGTGAGGCAATCTTCTGGTCTCATCTGACCATTTTTGGTCAGATGAGACCAGATTAGCCTGTTGTAAAATGCTTTGTGTGGCACAGGATTCATTTTCCATCCTATCCTGAACACAACATCCTTACTGTGAAACATGGTGGTGGCAGCAATATTCTGTGGGGATGCTGATTTTTTCAGCAGGGAAAGGCAAACTGGTCAGAGTTTACAGGAATATAGATGGAGAAAAATTTAGGGTAATAAGAAAAGGAAATCTGATAGAACCAGGAAAAAACTTGAATTGGTAATGGAGGTAAACCTCTAGGAGAAGAGTGGCCATAAAAAGGCAGATATTTTTGCAAACATAGCCAATATTGTGTCAGGTGGCATTGCACCGAGGTATCTCAGCTTCCCAAGCTGCATTTTTTTTTGAATATTTTACATATTCTCTACAAAAAATAAAAAATAGGCAAAGCTTCTATTAGGAGTTACGATCCACAGAAAAATCCCCAAGTAAGCAAATCCACAAATACTGAAGCGCAAATAAGCGGAGTCCACTGTTTTGTAAAGTAGCAAAATGTATAAAAGTTCAGATAGTTTTGCAAGGTACTGTAAGACTTTCATGTCACAGAAACTTGTGGATTTATGTGATGCGTACAAAGTACAAACACACAGCAATGGAAAAGGATGAGCGTACCAGACTGGAGTGTACAAGACTGCAGTCAGACTGCTGTCTTATATTTTACATATCAATTTCTCACATCAACCTGTCAGTGTTTATAATGTGATATCTGTGTTTCATGTGTGGGGGCGTGCGTGTGTGTGTCTGTGTTGCAGCCCGAGAGCTGGAAAGAAACTGAGCGCTGCATGGAGGTAAAGCTCACAGCAAATGGAGACATTTAGGAAAGCAGGAGACAGACAGATGCAAACACATGGATCAAAGAGGTTTGAGCATTACAGTACACTGGGGAACAAAAAAGACTGGGGGGAGAGTATGGGATGTTAGTGGAGGCGAATAGAAACTCCAATCAATATGCCAACCAAGAGCAGCTTAAGCCAGCGGAGCAGTTCAAGCACTGGAACAGAGAAAGTAGGGGGAAAGTCTGTGAAATAATGAGGCAAGAAATGGTGAGTGTTCAAACTGAAGAGAAAGAGATGAAGGGGAAAAGAGAAACATGGATGAAGACGTGAAGTCAGCAAGAAAGAGGAACGAGCTTGTATGAGGGAGTCATGAGCTCCTGACCCACGTTGACCCCTGAACAAGCAGGACCTGAGGAGATCAGGCCAGGGGAAGGGTGAAGTCTTGTGGGAGTTTTGAAAAAGGATGGAGGAGATATCGATGTGCCAAAAAGATCGGGGGAAGGGTGGTAGTGAAGACACCTCTCACACCTAAACACATGTTTCCTCTCAGTGTAAACTCAGACATTTGTAGACTGCAGAAGTTCAGGGAAATGGTAACTAAGTACATTTAGTCTTTAAATATTTACATCTAAAACAAATTCATACTGTATTCTTTGTATTTCTTCAAACTAAGTGCATAAAAAAACCTTTTCCTTTAGCTAATAATGAAGATCAGGAACCTGTTTTACCTGCCCTTCGTGTGCATCTGTTTGTTTGACAATAGAGCATTGCTTACACATCTCTACTTTTCCAAAATAACATGACCTTTCCACTGTGAACTCCTTACGCACATCTCTATTAGAACAGAAATAATTGAAAAGTCATACTATTTTATGCTTCTGATGTTCTTTGTCTTGTCAGATTGTGTGTATAATAATATTATTCTAAGTGCTGTGTTAGAATACATAGTTGTATAAGGATTTAATGTATTAGGAGCAAAAGGCTATCTAAACCAGCCTACCCCAATGTGAAAAATAGCATAAACTAATTTAATTTAATTAGTGTTAAAAGTGCTTTAGTAATCCCTAAGGAAAAATAAATGCTTGAGTTTACTTTATACAATATTTTTTACAGAGTCATTAAATATGCTGATAGTTATAGCCAGAAAGGATCTCCTTTAGCTGTCAGTCTTGCAGCTGTTCTAAAGAAGCCTCTGACTGAAGACACTATATGTTGAAGAGGATGCTGAGAGTTTCCATTTATGGCCTTCACTATGTGAATAATCCTTCCTTGCATCATCATCTTCAGGGGTTCTAGAGTAGTCCCCAGAACAGAACCAGCCAACAGATGATGGAAGAAGAAATGACATTCTCTGCTACAAACTGTTAGAAGATATTTTGAACAACATTGAAAAACAAAGGTGAGCATAAGGTCCCTTGTGCTGTGGGGCCACGTGTTTAGACAAAAACTATTAAATACCAGTCAAGAAGTCATTGTTCAAGATGATTGTTGAGGCCTTTTGTTTGTTTGTGGAAGAAAGTGTATAAAAAATGGACCAAGATTTCTCTACGGTGGTGTGAAATGTCGTTGCTAGAAATCATCAGTGCTTGATGGCAGTTTTTGCTGGTGAGTGTGTTTTTAGATTGAGGGGACAATTACATTTTCACATCATAACAGGTTGGATTTGAAGACTTTTAAAAAAAATAAAATAAAACCAACATTTGAAAACTGCTTGACATATTTTCTTTGGTTTTCTTTATCTGGTAATGAGATTGGGTTGATGATGAACTAAAGTATTCGAGTATGAAATAAAAGGAAAAGATAATCTGTAAGAATGCATTCTCACAGTCCTGCATAACTTTTAAGAAGCTTTCTGCACAAAAATGAAGGATGAATACGGAACATTATACAGCGGCTCCTTTAATGACAAACCAATGAGTTTTAATTACCAAGTGCAACAACCTCAGCCGCTGGCATTGCATTTTTTGAGTAAATTTTGTCTAATCTAACTGTTTATTTCATAATCAAAGGACGTTAGATGATTAAAACATTTTTTCTCTAGAAATTTTTTTTGTCAAATCTCTAGAAGTCGGTTGAAGAAGCAGCTGGAGAGACTGAACTGGAACGAGGCTGCAGGTCCACACAATGTCAGCCCTAAAGACCT
The DNA here is from genome assembly GCA_903066815.1 of Brachyrhaphis roseni. Classification (NCBI taxonomy): domain Eukaryota; kingdom Metazoa; phylum Chordata; class Actinopteri; order Cyprinodontiformes; family Poeciliidae; genus Brachyrhaphis; species Brachyrhaphis roseni. The sequence goes on from CAEFZY010050301.1 coordinate 5,408, forward strand.
GAAGGCCTGTGTGGATCAGCTATGTGGGATTCTTTAACCTTACCGTGACTCAGGAGAAGGTTTCTGGTGCTATCTAAAACATCTTGCCTTGTTTCGGTACCTAAGGCTGCTCATCCATGAGTTCCCAATAATTATACTTCAATTGCTCCAACATCACACATCGTAAAAATTCTGGAGAGAATCATACCTGATCCACCGTCTTCTGCTTAGCAATGCTGCTGATAGCAGGGAGAGCTTTACATATTATTCAGCTTACAGCATGTATTTGTTCCAAAAAATAGAAAAATCACACCATGAAACCTGCATTGAATGAGCTGCTTTTGATATTCAAGCTGATGCTGCAGTTGTAATAACAACACGAGCAGAACTTCCATATTCGTTTGGTGTGTGCTCTCGTCCCGTCATACCTGTCCCAGTGGAACATCGATTGTCAAACACATAGCTATGTTTACAAAGTACAGTATAGTTCAGTTGCAAAAAAGCACAATGCGACAACAACCCGCACCAAGTGAACAAAATAAAGTTCACTTTTGGTCCAGACCAAACAAGCAGACTAAAGAACTTTCCTGGTGTGAATAGAGCCTTAGGCTTAACCTACACTCCAGACTGGACACTGTAAAGCAGACTTCCACAAAAGATCTTTCCGCAATACAGCTTTAATTACCCATACTCAATCAGTCAAGTTTATTTGTATCGCATATTTCAGCAACAAGGCAGTTCAAAGTGCCTTATGCATAAAATGAGTTTTTGAAGAGACTTGTCTGTTACAAGAACATTTAATTTCACTTTGGGATTATTAGAGCAATATCTTATTGACGTGAATAAAAATATCACATCTTAACAGTGTAGCCTTGAATAAAAATCCTCCAAGAATGTATCACTTCACTTTTTGGTTTAAAAAAAATCAACTGTTCTGCTCAATGCAACAGTCATTGATTCAGACGCTGACTTTAAGCTGTCAGCCTTAAGCAGGGAAAGGAGAGATCAGGTAAGCTTACCGCTTTACATCTTTCTTGTTTTTTTTTTTTCTTCAGCTCCAAGACCTCACCTGAAGAAGTGTCAAAAGGTGATGCAATGTTAAGATGTTTTTACACTATTCCCCTCAGGCGAAAATCTACTTTATACGGTTTGAGTAGCAGCAACAGTGGAGAGCAGTAAATAAACCTAAACTTGTACATTTGATCACAAATGCATTGTATGTTATACATTTCATATATCAAATTTTTATGGATTTGTTATCTCTGTCAGGCTTGGACCAACAGAATATTTTTCAAGTTACGCAATTATGAAATATGAACCAGCAAGCATTTTCACTGCATTTACTATTATCTGCCTGGTTCAGAACAAAACTATTTTAGCATAAGCATTGTGGAGACACCTAAGGATATAAACAAAAAATGAACAAACAAGCAAATGAAGTAATGCGATGAGATTAGACAGAAGTATGACAGAATGTCCAGAAGTTAAAGTTAACCATGATTTAAGACAAAGAAGATGATTTTCTATCAATTTCCTGTAAAGGTGGGTATTTTCAAGCCTCTCAAAACAGACACTTGTCAATGTTTCCGGCGAAGTAAGATTGCAGTTGTTTGTTTCTTTCAATAATCTTTTGTGTTGCAGCTCCAAAATTTGACGTAGCTGCATTTGGTCACTCTGTATAAAGGGTGAATCCATTTGCTGTGGATGACTTTCTGAATGGTGGCCTTAGTACCAAGTATCTCTCTGACTTCTTTGGGCTCTCTGACCGCTCTGAATTTCTAAAATGATCTTAAACATGTGTCATCTTTTTGGGATATGATATATTTTCTTTTATACTTAACTTACATGTCAATGAAACTGGGAATACATTTTTAACATAACCAAATGTGGAAAACAATTGTCTTGTGACAGCGATGTTCAGCCTCTGTATTGGCTTTTCGACTAAGTAGTTAAGGCCAAACAAGCTAAATATGCCAAGTGGCAAACATGCACAGAAACCAGTCAACTCAAACAATACAAATATTGCAATTAATTCATTCTTACCAATTGATTTTCTGAAGATGATTGTCAACTCTATCACTGTTTGATTCAGCTCTTTAGTGATTAAATTGTTTCATTTGCTTCCCAAGCTGTGGTTTTTTAATGATTTCTGCATAGCTAAAAGCAAAAACAAAAAAACAAACACTGGCTTCTAACTTTGAGTAAGTAGCATTTCAGTAGTATTTTAGTAACATCAAATTTAGCTGTTTGTATGTATTCACATCCTGCTTTAAAGCAGCCAGAATAGACATGAAAAAAAAAAAGCCTGATTTGGAATATCTTACTGTGTCAATTTCTTATGCATAGTCTGTAGCAAAAATCTAATTATGTGAAACTTATAGCTCAGTCCTCTTAATGGCATTTTCTTTAAGCTATAATCATTCTAAAACAGGCTAGTAGTAATGGAGATAGTCTAAATAACTGCTTAATTAAAGTAAAATTACAGAATCACTCACTCAAGATCAGCAGAGTACATCATATCTATAGATACATGATGTTGAGGTCTGTGTTAAAAAATAGTCAATCAACCAGCTCAAAATAACATAATGGTCTGACAAAAAAAAAAAAAATCTGTCATTGTCTAAATTAATGAGATAATGTTTAACAATTTCAATGCAATTTACCAACTAATCAACAACAATCACAAATTATCCCACACCACTGGAAAAAATGTCTGTTTTTAATTTGGTTTTGCTTAAGAAATTAGGACACATTCACTCTGGTGGCAGCTAAGCAATCATGAAGTTGGTATCATGGGCATAACAGCGATGCAGGACACTCTGAAAGTACATTCAACCAACAAAAAGAAAGTGTAAGAGTGCTGCTGCTTCACATGTCAATGCACGAAGAACTCTTCAACAAAGGACAGAGTGCATAAAATAGTTGATACAACTCATTACTAATTTTAAAATACTAATATTTCTGTCAAAACACACTGAATGTACTATCAGCAGATTTAAAAACATGTAAAACACCATGTCAGTATATAGATTATAGTTTTAGATTCAGAAAGGCTTTGAGGTGCTTCAGGTTGTGTCCACCACAATAAAATATTCCCTAACTATGAAAGGTGAGGATACAGCTATGACTAGGTCTATCTTGTGTGTGGAAGATGTGCAAAAATTTTGCTAAACATAAATGAAATATAGAAACATCAGAAGGATAGAGGGATTTTCCTAGCACTTGCAATATCCTGGTTTAGAGTTAATAAAATGTATTTGTTTTAAAACACAATGGTTTAAAAACTGTTGTAGTTGGACTATTATGAGTTTTGTTATATTGGCACTTATAACAAAAAGAAAAGAAAATAGCATTGGCATTTAAATACCAAGCTAATTGTAATGTCAGCTAACCTGTGGTGTTAAATGGTTCACCAACAATTGGATCTTAGTTCCAATGTGTAAATAACTTAGAAAATAAATCTGATCAAATTGTATAGAATCACTCTGGGAGTTAAAGTAAACAAGGAACTGCTAGCAGCTACTTAGTTACTTACAGAAAAGGACTCGGTACCTACTAACAACAAAAGGAAGAAACAGTGGAGGAATTTAAATCAAGTTAGCTGACAATAATTCTATATTATTTGTATTTATATAAATGCCTTTTTAGCGTATATGTTTGTATCAACCAACAGAGAGTTGCTGCAATGGCACACTATTTTTTCTGAGCCTGTTAGCTGTCAGGCTCTGGCGGTAGGTGGTGTCTCACATTATGAAGTTTTTGCTCAGTGTTTTAAACATATAATTTAAAGTCAGGAATTATTTTAATTTTTTTTTTAGGTTTTGCTTCAAATCTAGTGACAATCAGGTGAATATTGATACTGGTATCGGCTCCTTTTAGTTGTTAGGTTTGCAGTGATGCATTTGCACACAGCTGAACAAATCAGGCCACTCTGCTGTTGTCACATTGTTAAATACATGCCCACTCACAATGGCAAATTTGACAGAAACAATTAATTTTTCAAAGAGAAGTTTTATGTTTTAGGGTCATGATAAACTTTTTGTAGGTTCACACTTCCTGAATGCAAGCCACATCCGTTCCACACTGGTCCGTTTGTGGTTGGAGTGAAAGTGGACTCAAATGGCTCACATTCTGCAACTAGCAGTCGATAGTAAAAGAAGTTTCCTGTATGTAAGTAGCTGCTAGCATTTCCCTGTTTACTTTAGTTCCTTTACCAAAAGTGCAGTTTTCAACTAATGAGAGACAGAGTACTTGATAGATTGTCATGCATGATGAGTTTGGACATTGAGAATAACCACATGCACAAGGTGCACTGCACACAGAAAAGCCTCTGCCAGGGGGTTAAAAGTTGGCCTTCCATCAACTGAAGAACATTTCTAGTATTTAGAGGACTAATGTCTCAGCAAGATCTAGAGAAACTCATCCATGTCTTTAGTTACGTTAATTACTGCAACAGTTTCTTCACAGGTCTGCCTACAAAATCAGACAGCTGCAGCTAATCCAGAATGCTGCTGCTCGCGTTCTCACTAAAACCAGGAAGATGGAGCACATCACTCCAGTTCTAATGTCCCTACACTGGCTCCCTGTAGCTCAGAGAACAAACTTTAAGATACTGTTGATAGTTTGTAAATCACTAAACGGCTTAGCTCCACAATATGTTAAAGATCTGCTGTTGTATCAACCCTCCAGACCTCTCAGGTCTTCCGGTTCTGATCTGCTCTGCATCCCCAGAACCAGAACCAAACATTGAGAAGGAGCATTCAGATTTTATGCACAGCAAATCTGGAACAAACATCTGAAGAACTGCAGAGCAGCCAAAACATTGAGAAACACAATGTGACGGCAAACCACACCAAATAAAAAAAAATAAAAAATGAGTTCACTTTTGGCCTGGGCCAACCAAGTAGACCAAAGCACCTTCCTGGTGTGAATACAGCCTTAGTGTTAACATACACACCAGACTGGACTGGAGACACAGATTAGTGATCCACCTTAAAACAGATTTCTACAGAAGATCCTTCCTCACCTCAAGTTTAATTACCTATAATCAATCAACCAAGTTTATTTGTATCGTAACAAGGCAGTTCAAGGTGCTTTACATCATAAAATGACTGTAGCTAAGGATTTCTGATGATCTACTGACAAACATTTTTTACAAATAAATATGTGAAAGATCTGGGGTTCATTTGTAATGAGCCTTATTTACTTTTCCCCCATTAAATAAAAGCAAGTGCAGCCAGTTACCTTTAATAATCATCAAGAGAGAAATTAAAGTCAGCATGTAATCTGTGAAGGCCTCCGAGGTTTTTCAGAACATTAGTATCAATAAGTATCACGAACACAGCAGGTGGGTCAAGGATAAAGTTGTGGGGAAGTTCAAAACAACATCCCAAGCTTTGACTCCTACCATTACTTGATCGTCCACCTAAACTGAGAGTGAACACCATAGTGAGATCAAAAGAGCCGTCTTAGGCCTCCAGGAAAAGGATTGTTGAGTGTCATGGGTTTGACAAGGATTTAAAACGCTCTAAACTTAATTTTAAATAAGTAATTCCTCTCCCCTGAAAATAGTCTACAAGTGCAGGATGCTCAAAGCATCTGCTAACATGCTTAGGTCTGGTGAGCCGTGCACAGTAATTTCAACCTGAAAGAAGACCACAAGGTGCTAAAACACACTAAATCACTAAAATGGCATAACAATGGGCTCTTGCTGCCGTTAATATGACTTGAATCAAAAAATTTTTTTCAAAACACCTCAGCTGAAAGTGAGGAGATGGAAAACCTTTCCTCAGACTGATATTAGAAACTAGTAAATGGAAACAAGTGCTAAAAAGATACTTCTACCTTTCAAAAAGTAGGATATCCTAACTTTTTACTAAGTTGGAATTCACGTGACAAAATGTAATGCTTCAGTTGTTGACTGTGTGTTCTATGACTTTGTATTTTTGTGTTTTTATGATGTAACTTTGAACTGCCTTGCTGCTGAAATGTGCTGTACAGATAAACTTGAATTGACATTTATTGTTATCTCAAGTTTAAAGTTTGTATTAGATATTAAGCCGTAATTAAATTATAAGCTGGCACACATTTTTGTCTGTAGAGCTACAAAGCTGATGAGATGCATTGCGGAGCGTTAAAAATCATGTTACTTTTCAATATTTTTGAACAAACATGTATCCATTTTATTTAATTTCTCAATCATCCACCACATTTAGTTGATCTGTCATTTAAGGTGAAATACATTGAACTTCCATCCATCCATCCATCCATTTTCTGTTCACCCTTGTCCCTAATGGGGTCGGGAGTTGCTGGTGTCTATCTCCAGCTGCGTTCCGGGCGAGAGGCGGGGTACACCCTGGACAGGTCGCCAGTCTGTCGCAGGACATTGAACTTCATGGTTGTAATATGACACAAATGTGAAAAGCTTCAAGGCAAAACACTGGGATTTAGCTCTGCCTTCTGAAGCATTCAGTGGGATGTATATGATGCATTTTCTGTCATAAAAGGTACTTGTGCAAAAATGTTTTTGAAAAAAAAAATCATTTTATTTAAATACATATTATAGAACATCTGTGTGATAAGCAATAACATTTTATCAACCACGTTTTTGTTCTGAAACCTTAAGGAAGGAGGGTTAGGGTTAGAAAAAATTTGAAAGTAAGGTTATTTTATGAACTAAACTTTTTCTCGTATCTGTAACTGTTGGGCAAACTGAGATTATTCATAAAAAACTTTTATGAATTATCTCTATTGAATGAGTGAATGTGAAAGCTCTGAAATACCTATAGCTCATTTCTTCTTAGCCTACGCTCACAAGTGCGTCATGTCTGTAAAGTAAAATCAATACATTTTGCAGGATGCTGTGAAGAGATCCTCAGTGGAACATCCATAAGAAGCGTCCTTCCTTGTGTTTGTTCTCAAAACTTCATTTCTTCGCTTTTTCTCACAGAACCTCAGTTCTGGCTCTGCCTCCCTCTTTTAATTTCTCTTCTCATCCTTCCTTCGTGCTTTCTCTCTCTCTCTCCTCTCTCTCTCTCTCTCACACACACACACGCACGCACACGCATACAAACACTCTCTCCCTTTATTTCTTCAGCCTCTTCACAGTCCAGATGGCCTAGCTGCCCCCACACTCACTCCCCCACATACACTCACTCCAACCGCTCCACCCCGCTCCTACTCTCCCCCCTCCACAGGAACAGCCCTCCCTTTTCGAGGAGTAGACCTCACCCCCCCCCACCCTCCCATTTAAAAAATTAAATAAATAAAAAACATTACCATTGTGCTTAGATTCACGATCTGCACAAACACATACACAGAGATACTCTCCAATACATATCTACTGTCCCTCCATAGACCACAGGCTTACAAACGCCCACTCTCACACACACTGACACACGAGATCTCCTTCAGAAATCTGAATTTGAGCAGCACAATGACTGATGGGAGCTGTGTAGGAATGCTGGTATAGTAGGTGTGATGCACGGCACAGAAAAACAAGTCATCGGAGCAGATCGTGGCTCAGCTCTGTGTTGGATGTTTCATCATTGTTCAGACAGCAGAGGAGAATAAACTCGCAGACACCCTTCAGTGTTGATTCACACAGGGACAGTTTGTTTCAATGAGATGTGCATACATGTGCATCTCAGTGCTGTGGCTTTAGCATGAGAAAAGGTGCCTTAAGAGTTGGCACGTACAGTAGTGCTCATATTTTATGATTGACCTGCGAGGGGTTAGGACGTATAATAGACAGGGCTGTTGTTGGAGGTGGTGTCTGTTTGATGGAGAGGGAGGGTGGGGTTGTCTATTAGTGTTTTAGGGTTTAGTGTTGTGGCGTAAGGGGTTGGGTGGGTGAGGGGGTGTCGGACAGAAAGGAGGTGGGTGTGGTTAACGGTTGCAGCACTCACAGGAAGCCGTGAAGCAGGGAAAGGGGAAGTGAACCGCCCCCACACTGTTCCAAGGCCGTGGCGGTACTCTCCACGAGGTTGGAACTAACTGACCTCAGCTCTCAACTCACACCACACCTTTAAAGCCTCTCTTACACACACACACACACACATACACGCACGCACACAGACATGAAAACAACTGATAGCTAAATGATACCGAGTCTCTCTCTCTTTCTCTCTGTCTCACACACACGGGTGCGCACGCCCGCCCCCGCACACACACACACCCACACACACCCCTACAGATGAACACAACTGATAGCTAAATGATAAAGAGTCTGTTTCTCTTGCATAAAGCTTTCAGGGCAAACAAATTTAAGACGTTCTCACTTCTTACTCACTTTTATAATTTGTGTTACATGGAAACCAATCGCACTTCATTTCAATTGAATTCAGGTCAGAACCATTTCAATGACATGCCACCAATTCAAAGGACTCATCTCCAAAGGACTTTATATAAGCAAGTTGTATTCATTATATAGAAATATAGGCAACAACGCCAACGCAATTCCAACCAATAATGTACATACACATGCATTCACTGGCAGACTTCTGAACTGATCCTACTTATATCCCATTGCACACAAATTCAGCGGTGTAAAAGGTTTTCCATCCACGGGAGCCGAGGTGATTGCATTCACTTACTAATTGTGCAGCAGTCCCTCCTCCTGAGAAAGCAACTGGTAATAGTGGGTGGGAAAGCGCATAGAGTTGTTTCTGCATTAAAATTCAAGGTAAACTGTCCACACAAGTGAATAAACAGGTGCAAAGAAAAAAAAAATCACCCATATTTTGCTGAGATATACACTTCACTCAGTCAGCTGAAGGAAAGTTATGTTTCAATTAGAATAGGAGTGAAGTTGCTTAGAAACAAAATTGCAGCATAATACATAAAAAAATCTAATCCTGCCTTTTGTTTATTTATTAACTAAATACAAATGTTGATTTGAAACATTTTAAATTAAGATCACAAGTCCCCTGACCACCAATACCTAAAAGCTGAAAATGCAAAAGTGCTTTTAATGTTTATTATCTTGTGTTTATTTTCACTTGTCTATGTAATAGACATTTTTCAAATGCCAATAAACAAAAAAACACACTCACACCTACTGAAAATAGGACAAATTAACCAGAAATATATTGTTTAGAACAGTTTACCGGTAGCTGGAGTACCCAGAAAAAACAGCTGTGTGCCACAAGGAAGCATGAAAACTTACAGGAACTTCCCAGAAAGATGAAATGGGAGGCACTGAGTTATAAGTTGACAATACTACTGCCATTTAAGGTGTTTCTGGAAATACTGAGCTTTGATATGTCATAAAACTAGTTTCTAACTTAATTTGTGTGTTAACTCACACAGCATAAAAACAACCTGAAATTCTTTCTGGAAGCTCTTGTTGTCCCATTAAGGTCAATGTTTTTTATTACAGGTTTTTTTGATTATACTTAGTCATTGAATTGTAAGAAAAGACATAATAAGTAAGATCCTTCTGATGAGACGTTTTCTACCACAACATATATATATATATATATATATATAATTTTACTTTATATTGTATCTATAACTAAAAGATTTTTGCATTTTGAATCAGAAATACCACCAACTTTAAATTATACACACACACTGTATGCTGACAACAGAACACTTTGTACTCACACCCACACACAGACTCTAGGCACATGTATATATACATATATATACAAATGTTTGTGCGTCTCGCATTTCCTCATCAATATTAAGTAAAATTACTCCAGAAATAGATGCCAACAATGTGCTGCTGCAATGCGTTCATATATATATATGTATAGTTATGTTCAATAAATGTTCAATAAATTAGAATATGCGTTCCGATGGGGATCGTTAGGGAGATTAAAAGTAGCATTTGAAAACAGCAACCTTGAATAAAAAATTATTTTTATTAAGACCACATTTGTGTATTAAAATATTTTTTATTGGTCTAACATATTCTAATCTTAAAGTTTGCATTTACATCCGCTGTAAGTTGAAAACAACACAATAAGTAACAGAAATTATGTTTTTAAAGCATATGTAATATAGATAATGTGTTTAACTTGAATGAGTGAATGAAGTTGCTAAAACAATATTATCATACTATTGTAGAACATTCCCAATTATATTTAAATGGAATTAAATGTCTGTTTATAATCATATTTCCATGATTCTATACATCATGGAATCAAGTTTCCATGATGTTTCAAGTTTCTATACAGATGTCTGTATAGAGATTAGAGATACTGCCCCATAAATTTTGGTGCGCTCTATTTATGAAAATAACATATGTGCTCCTGGCCTTGCATTAAGGTGTACCTAAAAGCACCGGGGAAGTAGGTGGCAAAAAAATCAATTACAATCTGCACATTTTTTAGAAGACGAGTACAAAAAGGTCAACAAGTCATGCTGTGAAGTAATTTATTTTTCTGTCAGGCGCATGACTGACACACTGTGAGCTAAACCGATGCTCGGACTGCGTTGTACAACTGCTAGCGTGGCCTCACACTTGGACACCGGCTTCTGGCTTCTCAGCCCTTCCACATGTTCCTTCTCAGACAGACAACCACAAGCAACGCGCCTCAAACACGGCAGCCATTATTGGCTGTTTTATACATACAAAGTTGTGGAGCAAACAAAGATTAAAACCAGGAGGGAGTGCATGCACATTCAAAGATCATCCGCTTGCACCTCTAGGAACATTTAAGAAAACTAAGTAAGTTTTATTTTAAATGATTTTTATCACTGTTTAATAATAACAATAACAAAAAAACATGTAAAAACTAATTTGATCAAATTATTGATTCGGTGACTTCTTTTCTTCTTTCAAACCTGACCAATGGAAATAAAGAAAAGTTTGCCTTTGTTATATGCCAATCAGTTCCTTTTTGTTTGCAGCAACTTTTCTCAGAATGGAGGCTTATAAATTAAATTCGGAGTTTCTGTGAATTCATTAAACTGTAGTACAATCACAGTAAAACACACTAAAGACTCAGTGGAACAAAGAGAGCAGCCCAGCGTTGTTCTTTGATTATTGACCAATGTTCACCAGTTTCAGAGTCCTAACCATGATATCATAAATTAAACTGTGCTCTATTTGTAACTTAGTAAAACAGAGAAGTAAAACTATTTCTTTATTGCATAGCTGTGCATAAGACAGATATTAAAATCCCCATACCAAAAGTAGAGAATGATCTTATTGGAAATAATAAAAGCAATCAGTTTCATTTTGTATGTAATTCTTTTTTACTGAATTATTACCAGTAAAATAACTGGTTTATTTTTACACTAAAAAGTATATTCATACAGCCTCTTTTGAGATTTCTTATCTGGGGAGAAAAAAACCGAAAGCATCAGTTTATTGATTGCGCTGAATTGTAAAAAAAAAAAAAAAAAAAGAAAAAGAGAGACAGAAATGTACATGACGCACATGTGCTAAGCTATAGCGCAAAACGCTGTATTATATCTCCTGTTTCAGAAAATGACTTACAGATACTTTTAAATGAATGACAGTAACCACAGACACAAATATTCATTGTTATATCATTGGTTATTTATTGAATTTAGAAATAAATCGTCATGGGTTTCCATATCTACAACATGCTAAATGGAAGACATTTTGTTTTGGGAGTTTTGTGCACAACTCAAGCAAAAAAGCAGTAATTTATTACTGAAACATTTCTCTGACCTCGTGTTGGGTAAAAGATGGATGGATCTCAAAGATAAATTTCTTTTGCAGCATAGAACATTGAAAATCTAACCATACATGCGTTGCTTCAAGTCAAATAAATTTACATATGCATGAAATAAATACGATCCAAAATTTATAGTAACTGTCTGAACCTCAACTCCACTCAATTCAATCGAGTTTGACTCAGCAGCGCCGATTTATAATGAAAATATCTCCTGAGGACAGTTTACAGGACAAACAGGTCCAATTTACATCCTCAAAGACGTACTCAAAAGATGAATGTTGTTCAATTACCGGTATATAGATTCAGATGCATTTCCATGCATTCCAATTTTAACCTAATTATAGTAAAGTGTAGTCTGATTTCCAGTTTGATGGGTTTGAAGTCAGACAATTTTCAAGCATCATTGTCCTCTCTTGATCTGAAACAGCCATCTGCAGAAAAACACACAATAACTGAAAATGTCCTTCTATACAAACATAGTTGACTCTGACCAACTTTTTTTGATTTGTAGGCAATTTTTTCACATCAGTGAAAAAGTTGGGAGAGTGCTTACTCATAATCTTAAACACTGAGGGAAATTGTTAAGCGGATAGGAGAGGGCTCTGATATTTACAGTCTATGCAAGCTTTATGTTTCGAGACTGAAATTATCATTCTAGACATGAAAAAATCAACCCTGAATAATAGTAATTGTCTTCTAGATTAAAATCAAAGGAAACTTTATCATGAATTTAACTATGACTGACAGCATGCTTCACTGCTCCTTGGTTAATGTGCACATTGCTCCCTCTTCTGGTTAACAGGCAGCAGCATTTTAGAGGAGGAAATGGCTGTTTTCTTTGTTTTAGAAGAAGAATTGATGTTAACAGTAACTGTCACTTGTTTTCTTAGGAGCTTACAATTCCCAACTTATAGAATAGCAGAAATGTATTATTTGACAAGCATTTTCTTAAAAAAGTAAAGTGAAATCTATATAATAAAATACCTAATCTTACAATGAGTAAAACTTCAGCTTTCAGGCTTTTAACTCAGTCTGGACAGCTTTGTGGATTTTTTTTTAATTTTCTCTTTTGGGGTTTCTTCATACACTGTGCTGAGGAGAGTTGGCGTTTCATGGGCTGACGAACCTGAGATTGAGCCTGAAATCACCATTCTCAGGTTGGACAGTCCTGGAAAGAACCACTCAGTAGTCAAAGAGCGGCCGCTGGTCTCGGTCAGACCGCTCCGTGAGCCTCAGCTCGCTGAGTCCACGGCGAAGGCAAAATTTCCTGACAAACATAAAAACAAAACAAAACAAAAAAAATCCAACGGGTGAAAAAATGGGAAATATGTAGCCCTTAAAAAAATAAATCTGATTTAGTTACATCTTTGCAAATGTAGAGTGGTTCCGACACATTTTCTTCACTTTTGAGGTGAAGTTTCTACCTTATTATGACCAGCTGCCTACAAGGATAATTACAACATATAAATGCGCATCTTCTTAGCTTTATAAATGTTGCTAAACTATCTACCACCTATTTGTTTTCTTTTAGATAAATTTATCTAATTTCAGTAGATGTGAGAATAATTCACCTGTCCAACATGATAAAATGTTTCAGGCCTGAGCTGAATGCATGAGATTTTGGCGGGAAGATTCATCATCCAGACTGGGAAAAAAAAGTGGGAAACTCCTAATGAAAATACAATCAAAAGATATTCTCTCTTTGTTTTTCACTTTTTTTCTGTTTAATTGCTTCGCTCATTTTCTGTAAATGAGTCTTAGTGCCTATATATTGATGTGGTTTTTAAGTTTTAACGTCAGATGCTCTTATAAAGCCTAAACGCTATCATAAAGGTCGATTAAACGATATAAGAGGTGATGGGCTTTTTTTTTGCCTTTCTGTTTTTAAAATCCGATCTCAGAAAACTTAATGCACAGTCTCTGAAGCACCACAGCACCACATTTGTCTTTCTGTTGCCTGCTGACCTGCACTCACAGAGCAATTAAACACTCAGCCATCTGAGCGTAATGGACAAACTGCATCTCTCACTGGAAACATCTAAATCACCCTGGCCTGGCTTGATGAGGACTGTCCAGTCTCTCAGAGATTCTACTCTCATATTAAACTATGCAGATGGAGAGTGCACGATGAGACGCGCAGACAAAGAGAGAGGGCGAAGGGGGAAGGAGGGGGTGAGAAGGGAAAGATAGTACTTTACCCTCTCAAACACGCTAATCTAAACCCTCTTCATGTGATTCAGAAATACTTCATTGTCTGAATAATTCATTTTCAACTCTGAGCACTGAGCTGCTGCTCTCCGTTGGCCTAGATTACATCACATGTCCAACCCTTACACCCTCACAGCCTGATTGCACACTAAACCAAACAAATAGCAGCCATAAAACATAGTTATTTCCCCACATTGCTATTGCAGTAATCATGGCACCTTCGCAAAGCCTAATCCTGAATTAAGACCCTTGGAATTGTTCAGAGCATGCTACATACCCACATGGCAGACCCTGAGGCTCCTCACACCACAGTTCATGACAAGGCAGGTAGACACCGTCATGTGAAGCGCAGAGCAAAAGACACAAAGAGAGCAGAGGAGCAACCTGGCTGAAACCGTGTGATGTGAGATGAAAAAAGAAACACAGGTCTCTTGAGTTTTAACGGCCACTCCTGTAGTCTTCAGCAGGCTGTGACCTCATCATGCTCTGTGCTACCAATGGGGATGCAACAAAACACACAGTGACACGCCACCTTCCTGTTTGTCAGTGCCGGTGCTGAACTTTCCACTGACAGCTTCATTCATATAGTTTTCATGCGTTTTGCAGAGCTTTTTCTTTTTTGTTTTTAAACCATGCTTTCTTTTCAAGCAATCTCTTTTACTAAATAGAAACAGAAAGAGATTTCTATGTGAAATTATTCAAAGAATTAACATTTGAATAAAAGCACATCAATCAAAACAGGAAAAAATGTCTTTTAATTGCACATAAAAGTGTTGAATTTGAAAAAAAAAAAAAAAGCTTCTGCTAAATGTTTGATATTTTTATCTCTTGCATGTCGGCTCTCCATCCCCCTCACAGCTCCCCCTCTAAAAGAAAAATCATTCTTCGTGCCTGTCGATACCCACCCAGCAGGACAGCAGTTTGTAATTGTCTCTCAGCCTCATGAGATGTGTGCCAATCATATTTTATGGTGACTGACGTCTCGACAGCTGTCAGGGCGATAATTATGGAAACTAATGGAAGATACTGAGGTTACTTTCCATGAGAAGAGGACTACCACAATATCCTTCCTGTTCTTCCTCTGTAGCGCAGGTAATGTGCGCCTGTGCTGAACGGCTTAATATTAAGTCTGTTGCATTTGCTAAGGTGCATTTCATTTGCATCTGTCATCTAAAAGTGATGCAAGAGCAAAATTGACCTTTTGTAGCGAGGCTCAGGGAAATCGGTTTTTGCTGCACTATTATCTGAAGCTGCTTTCAGATACATTCACACTCACTGAACTTTTTCACATTTTTGTCACATAAACTACGATGTTTTTTTTTTTCTTGGTGAAATTTTATGTGAAAGGTTGACAGAGTAGTGCACGGTGGTGAAGGGGATGGAAATTAAAAAAAAATAAAAAATTCTGGAAAGTGCAGTGTGCATTTGTATTCAGCCTCCTTTACTCTGGCACCCTTAAATAAAGTCCAGTGCAACAAATTGCCTTCAGAGGTCAAACAGTAAATATATTCTAAATGCGTGAAATTTTATCTTAGTATAATGGTTCTGCAAAGCCCTCAGGGTTGGAGAACATCTTGATCATCTCATAGGTGAGTGTTCAATCCATCATCCTAAAATGAATATTTGACACAAACGCCTACCCACATCAGCTGACTGGCAAGGCAAAGAGATCATGAATCAGGGAGGGAGCTGTGAGGCTCATAGTAACAGAGACCCACTTCCAACGTGCAAGAATATGTTCATACATTTCAGAGGAACACTCAACAAATCTGGCCTCTATGTAAGAACAAAAGAAAGTCACAAGCAATCAACTGTCTACAAGAAGGTGCTATTCTAAGAATAAGCCAAACTGAACTTTTGGCCAACATGTAAAACATCATGTATGGCGGAAAAGCTAATGGTGCTCATCACCCTAAAAATATAATCACAATGGCAGCATCGTGTTGTAGAAATTGTCTTACGCAGGGACATGGAGATAAGATGGGAAATTCTGACAAAAACGAAGTTAAAAACGACTAAAAATTTGAAACGTGGGTGGAGGTTCATCTTCCAGCAGGACCGGAGCAGAGCTACAGTAGAAGTTTAGATTAAATTATATTTATGTAAGAATAGCTTAAATCTGTAGTTCTATTACTGATTTAAATCAATACTTAAAACTTGATGTTCACATACACCTTCCACCCAATCTGAATGGAAATCAGTTGTTTTGCATACAAGCATCACACATCATTTCAAGCATTGAATAAAAATGTACACCACACTTTTCAGATTTTTTTTTAATTTGCAAAATAATTTAAAAACATTATATGATTTTCCATCAGCATCACAATACTTTATTTTGGTTTGACACAAAAAAGTGCAAATAAAACACATTGACATTTGTGGTGATTGCATAATAAAATGTGAAAACGTTCAAAGTGTATGAAATGGCACGCAATCATTTGATTTCAGTAAGGAAAGATTTATTGGTGAGTAACACGTTGCAAAATGGAGGAGCAGAGATAAGCACATATGACATATGTTCACCTAACATGATGCAGTATTTTCCACTTTTCAAAAAAACATCATTTTACCGTTCTTTTTAACATTTCCATTTCAAATAAACACCGATATTGCAAAAATGTAAATTATAAAAAATACTACAGTCTCAACGACTTGACCTTCAAGATATGAACCATAGAACTGGTGAGGGTCAATATTGCAGAGTGTGACCCCTGTTCTGGTAAACTGAATATTTTATAACAATAAGAACAACAACTTAAATAGATCATCACTTATTTTCAATACAGCTTCCCAATCAAAACATTCGGCACATTGTGGATATTTTTATACCATCATTGCCCTCTTTTCAAATCACCAATCCCACCTACTGGGTTAAAACCAAACCCCTAATCAGTGTTTGCTTTATGCAGATGACCCATTTCCACAGCAACAAAAAGATGCACACCCGTCTTGCTCAGCTGCTTCATACATAGTAAAAATAGATGTAAATGACAGACATCCAGCATTAATATACACCACAAGTACATACTTAAAGCTGTATAATGAACTTCGGTTTTCAACATCCTTTTTCAGCTGGATAGGTCAGCATCCACGTTGAAGGAAAAGGTTGAATGAGAGAGCTAAAAAAAAAAAAACACCCACACATTTTCCGATTGAATGGTCCTTCAGAAAAGCCTCAAGGCGATGGAAGTTGAGCAAGACGGGTTGAGCTATGATTTTACTTTTCTGAAAGTTGCAAGGAAGGAGGCATGTGGTGAAAAAATGTAAAAAAAAAAAAAAAAAAAGAAAAAACCCCAAAAAGCTTCAGTTTCTTTTTTTAAAAAGTGTGCAAGCTCACATTCAATTGTGTCGTACACCGTCCATGACTTAAGGCAAGATATACATCTTAAAACTGCACTTTTTAAATAGATTGTCACAATTTAAATATTTTAGCTCTATAACAAACTGTACAAATAAAAAATATTTTGGATTCATAACAGCAAAGTCACTCAACAGTGTTCAAAATTGATTTTTAAATGCAATAATTTACAAGTTAGTCTATTTGCAATCTCCCGTTTCCTGATTTTGAATTATTTTGCATGTCTTTCCTGTTTGATCCCTGAAGGATGCAGGCCCCAGTCAGAAGGAGAAAGATGAGGAGCATGTCTTCAGATTGCCACCAAAAGGCCTGAACCCTTAAAGCGTGAGCAACAATCAGTAACTGGGCTCGTCTAAGTCCTCGTCGCTCCAGTCAGGCGGTGCATCCGTTCCAAAATACCGATCGCCAAAATTTCCTGCGCAGAATAAAAAGACGTTTTATAAACTGGAATGGGCTAATTTTCCCTTGATCATATGAACCGACTTTGACACACTTTTTTTTTAGCTTAACAACTGAGAATCAAAAAGGAAAACTAAATATTCAAACAGAACTCACCAATGCCAGGAATGATGTGAAAAACATCATTGACCTTCTTGTCCACAGCTGTGGTGATGATTTTCACCTGTGGGAATGCGTAGGCCACTGAATGGACTCCCATTTCCGCCATTAGCAAAGAAACTAACAGGATCTTGTCCTCCTGAACATCATGGTCCTGAAAATGAAAATAATAATAAAAAAAACAGGTTAAATATCGAATACAGCTTTATGAATGCAGAAAAGGTAACATTTTTGGAGCAATCCACACCAGCAGAACTCGAACAGCCATCATGGCAGCGGCCCCAGTGGACACAGTGCAGTCCATCAGAATCACGTGGTCCTCACTGATGTCTTTGGGTAGACGAAGGTAATGGAGCTGAAAATGTGCAGACAGGATGTGTGTGGTCAATACCAAAAACGTGACATAACTGACCTGCTGCTATATTCGGGGTTCCTGCACCTTCCTAAAAGTCAAAGTCAGGAGCGCTTCCAATACCTGCTCATTGAAACATGTATATTCATAAAATTGCATGGAACAGTTTAATATTAATTACTCGTCCAGTGAAGTAAAGTTTTAAACGGCATTAAAAATGGTTTACATCATGTTTACTGAGTAACAGAAAGGTAAAGCAATTTCAGTTTTAAACACTTTATTCAAAATTCAAGAAAAACATGACTTAGCAGTGTTGTTGAATGATGCAGTATTGATTGTTACATTCTCCTCACTAGTATCAACCTGGTGTCCATATGTATTAAAAAGTTACACACCTACAGATCTACTAGAAATAAATACGTAATGAAATAAAGAAATAAATTTAACAGAACAGTGAGCTCTATTAATAAACTATACTGATAATATACTATTATGAAACAGGTTTGTGTTTTTATTATCATCACATGGAAAACACAATTATAAAAACAAGCAAAACAAATCTTAAAATTTTTTTTTTTTAAATGTCTTTCAATTTTACAAGCTTAGTGCATAAACATGCACATTTTTATAGTACTACACAATTACTATACTCTTAAATTAGTTCAGATTTATATTTATGCTCATTATTTGTAAGACCAGTTATATTTCTATTCCAATTTTGTTTCCCCAAACTGGTCAACTGCAAGGACAAATTTGCAGGAATTAAAAATAAAGTCTTCTGATTCTGAGTTAAATAGATCCTTGCAAAGGAAAGTATGTTTAGATAGTAATGTGTGTGTAACAGCTCTGATGTTGCTACAGTAGTGACCGTTGTACCTCAGGTTCCCCTGTGTCCTGGTTGGTCTGGATGAGGATCTTCCCGATGCGGACGTCTTTACAGACGGCCCTCAGGGCCGGTTCCATGGTCTCCCCAGCTCTCAGGATGGACACTCCTGTAATCTTTTGGAGGAAAAAATTAAAATTAAAAGAAAATTATTTTCAGTGGCTTTAAACTGTGACTATTGGAAAGAAAGCTAAATGAAGCTCACTCACTCTCTTTCCATGGAAACTCCTGCCTTCGTAGTCCTCTCCCTGGGGGGTCTGCACTATGTGGACCTGAGTTAATATTGGAGAGCATCACAGTATAAAAAAAGAGCTGTTCAGAATGCTGTGTACTGTACTGCAGACGTCTAGAACATACATTCAGATACAGTAAGGGGCAATAGAAACTCATGTGAGTGAGTGAGAGATGCACACAGCAACCCAGAATTAAGGTTTAAACTTTCCATTGTGGTGAGTTTCTAAGTTTCCATGCTTGTGTTGCAGGTCATCTCAGGCTTCATATGTCTTTCTAACACAAGCACTTCATCTTTCCATTTGTCTTTATCTTTTCACATTGTTCACATTTCAAAGCCATCTACATGTTTTGCTCTCACTGCGTCCTGAGCTGATTGTTGGCTGCCTTTATGCTTATTATATTCTACACTTCAGATTCCATGCAGCATAAATTGATTTATTTATATGTATTTAACCTGAGAGGGGAGAAAGGAGAGCGCTCGCTCAATCAACAGGCGCATCAACCTCTTTGAGTAGAAGATGAACTCATCGCGGCTGGTTTCCTTGTTTCTAAATGAGATAAGTGAAAAAAATAAGAGTTACAAGGTTTATTCTGACAGCAGAGGCTTTACTCTGCTGAATCTTCCATTAGGGTATTTTTCCTTAAGCTTTTACCTGATGATGGTGTGCATGCCCCTGACTTGGGGTGTGCTCTCCAGAACACTGAGGGTCTGGGGGAGGGGTTGGGCCTGGTGCGCAGAAGCCAGGGCTGCCCTGTAACCACGGCAACAAATAGTAAAGCGGGGGTGGCAGAGGGTGAGAGTGCCAAAAACGGAAAGAAAGATGGACAGAGACTTGAGTGCAAGCACAAATGGAGGCAAGCGCAATTAAAACTTGTGCAGAAATCGTGAAGAATTCAGACAGAGGCGTGCACACACACTCTGTATATTCATATTCAAAAAATACACACACACACATACACAGGTGAATTTACATGCAGATAAAAAAAGTAAATCAATAAAGATCTTTTTTCTGTAGTAGTTAGAGAAAATTTGAAAAGCAAAACAAAATTGCACGAGTACTTCTGGACTAAAAAATAAAAATAACAGAAAACCGCAGAGTGCACAGTTTCAGCAGAGACCGTGAAATTGGATTAAAAAAAAAACATTACAGCTAAAAAGACATCTAAAATATTCTTTTGAATATAATTTATGAGAATAAAATAAATAAACGTCATGTTAAAGGGAATATAACACCATATTTCAACAAGTAATGTGAAAATCATCTACAACTAACTTTCTTTGTTTTTCAAAGCTGATAAGTAAATCATGAGGCATCTTTCTGAAATTTAAAATTGTGTATGAAGGTAAATTTCATGCATATCAAGTTCGTCACAGAGTTGTTAAATTCCTCTGTATTCTGGTGGCTTGTTACGTCTCAAAGCTACTACTTTCAGATAATACTTCTAGACTCTTCCTTCACCTTTATGGATATATACCTATGTAAATATTTACTTTAACAACTAGAATTTGAGCTGGAGACTTTGCTACTTCTACAAATGCAGTTCAGATGAAATGCCATTACTGTTAAGCAAGCGTGTTTCCGACACTGGCTTTTTTCCTTCATGCCGTTTCCTTTTCTTTTCTAGTTATTTCTCTATTTTCAGTAATAAAATTACAACGTACATCTGAAAAGAAAAAACTGATATATGCCCTTTAAACAAAACAAATTGAAAGTGTTCTTTTTTTTTTTTTTTTAATTGGTCTCTGCTTAACCGCTCATAGACATTAGGTCTGAAAAACTAACTGGTTGATTTTGATCTCCAGAGGAACAGAAACACAGTTATAAACACCCAGTGATGCAGTTATGTTGACACTACAAAATATCTACACCATCAGAAACATTACAGATTAGCCAAAGGCAAGAAAAGAAAGATTGTAGCAGATCTGCTCACATATCCCAGCGAAGTTTCCTCTAAGGGGAGATTTTTTTTTTTTTTTTTTTGACAAGACAACAATCACACAGAAGGGGACAAAAAAAAGACAAACAGATAAGAGAAGACAAATGAGAAGAGACACAACATCAGGTGAATGAAAGGACGAAGGTTGATCAGACAGTGTAAAGTGTGACAGCTGCGACTATGTAGAAATATGTCAAATTGTCATTTCAATTACAAAACAACCGAACCCCCCCCCCAAAAAAAAACCTCAATAGTGGATGTATTCCATAACATTATGGAAGCCTAGAGCTACAGTCCATGGTTTCACATATTTCTACAGATACAGTAGAAAACAGAAGTATCGCCTTTTGGATCAGATTTTGATATCTGCATGTGCATCCAGTGTGTGTACACGTGGGCGGTGCACAAGCGCTGGTGCGGCTGTCACTCTTTCACCGTGTAAAACAGTAAAGGTTGGTATTTCAGCTCACAGGCCCCAGCACATCCTGTGTCTAAAGACAGACGCCGAGCTCACTTCCTTTCTCTGTCTGCCTCATGTACTGTGGCCGACATTCAATGGAAAAACTCGCTGCTTTGTAGTAGGGTATTGGAAACTTTCTGTGTGGCTGAGGTATGTGATAATCAACAATAGTTGCAGCGAGAGCTTCCTTTCTCTTTCTCTGCTTTCTGTTAAGAGTCTTTTTCCCTCCGTCTCTGTTGTTGCCACTTAAAGGAGGGGTCAGTTGCTCAGACTCATGGCTGTATTTTTAGACACAGAAGTCAGGAAGAGTGTGAGCTGTCATTTCTTTAAACATAAAGAGCGGAAAAACCAACACCTTTCACTGCATGCTGGCTGCGTCGCACCACGTTTAAACTTTTTAAACTACAGTTTCCATAGATTTGGAACTGGCCCACAGATTCAGATTTTACAGTCTTGGAACAATCACATCCCTTTAACTTTTTTCACATTTTTCTCACATTCCAACCACAGTTCTGATTATGTTTTTGTGGGATTTTATTGGGTAGACGAACAAAAAGTTTAATATTATTGCGATGTGGGAGGAAAATGACATGTTTTTCAAACAAATAAACATAAAAATTGTGTCATGGATTTGTTTTCATACACCCTAAGTCAATACCTTTGAAGGACTAGCTATTGTTGAAGCTACAGCTGTAAGTCTTCTGTGGCATGACAACTAGCTCTGCGCATTTATAGACTGACTTCTGCCCTGGTCTCAGGATTTATTTATTTTTTTTTGCAGCCTTCAACTCTTATGGAACTTGTAGGCCAAATTATTAATTTTAGTCTAATGCTGTGTAGGATTGTTTTTTGTAACAATGGCTTTCTTTGTTCAACCTCACCATTATGGTTGGATTTGGGAAGTCACGGGACTAATTATCTTGACTAATGATTCTCCCTGTGGATCTCTGAAGCTCAACTTGGCTGGTTCTCTGATTTAATCTCTCCTTACCCAGCCACGTCTTGGTAGGTTTACCGTTGTGTCACACTTTCCATTTTCAAATGATGATTTGAACAGTGCTTGATGAGGTGTTCAAAGTTCGGCATATTGGTTTAGGACTTACCTCTGCTTAAACACTTTCACATCATCTCTGACTTGTCCGTTGTGTTAATTGATACTGACTGTTTTCTAACAAAGTTCTGAGGCATCTAAAGACCTCTTTATTATATACTGAGATTAAATTAAACACAGATATACACTTTATAATGAGACAACTTCTGAAGGTAACTGGCTGTACTGTATTTTATTTTGGGGTGCCAGAGTAAAGGGATTTTTTATGTGTAAAAAAAAAAAAAAACAGTTTAAAAATATGATTTTTCTCCCACCTTCTGAAAAAAGACTTGAAGTTTGTGGTTGTAGCATGACAAAATGTATGAATATTTTTTGCACAGCCCCGTAACATATTACCATATAGTGGACAGCTTAACTGCTCATAAATACAAAATGCAACAGCACCGCCTGCTGATGTGTCCTGGCAGCCAGCACGACAGAGAGGAAGACATGTTTGTTTGTGCTCAGCGCTTTTTCTATCCCTTCAAGTGGAAAGCTAAAGCAAGTGGTGAACTGGGAAGATGTTGGAGAGAGAAAGACATAGAGGATAAAGGCCACTCTACCTGACGCTGAGCTCACGCTGTGAGCAACGGAGGGTGAGGAGGGGGGGAGAGAGTGAGAAAGCAATCCATCAGCAGCATGTGTGATACTGTGTTTGTGGTGGGGAGGACATAAAAAAAGCAAACTACGCCACAGCAAAAAGTGCTCTCCACAAACAAAACCTGCGATTAGTGCAGTGGTACAGGAAAACCAAAAGTCAGTTTCATATGTTGTCTCATTTTAACAAACATATCATTGGTGGGATCACAGGTTGTGTAATGTAGAAAGAAGAAGTCATGCCTTTAGAGGCAAACTTGCTCCTTGTATCCCAATTTCTTAAAGATACAATCAAAGTCTGCTGAGATACAAATTGTCATCAATAGAACAGGATATCATGGTCAGTTTTTCTGTTGGTGCCATTTTGCTGCAAGCCATCACTTAAGATAGAATCAATTATCCTAAGCACAGCTACCATGAGAAAATGAATCTGGTAATTAAATAAAGCATCTTTACTGCATTGTTTGCATTCCACAAACAATGCAAATGTTTGCATTTGCATTGTTTTTATTTTTGTCTCTTTCTTCAGCTGGTTGTAATTAAATTTCCTTTTAACGACAACAAAAAAAACACGGAAAATTTTTTAAAGATGTCCAAAGCAGACTGGAAAACAACCTGAATTCTTCTTAAACTGTGTTGAAATCTACAAAGTTGCTAAACCACCACAGCGTTCATTAAGCCATCTGATCAGCTTGATTTTTGTGCCATTTTTGGTGTTATCAATCCAAATACACACGAAGCAGAATTAACAGTTTCCCTCGTAAGTGCATGTCTTCTAAAAATGTGAAATTCAGCAGGAGAAAGTCAAGAATACAAATCCAAAGAAATTCAAAACCCTCACTAACACTCAGGCAGTTCAGACATCCTCCACAAGAGGGCATGATGACCCTTGCATGCTAAATATAAAAATGGGCGTGAGCAAAAACAACTCTACTGAGTGCATATAGTTAGGAAGTTGTACTTAAAAATAAACTAAAAATAAGATGGAAAAAATGAAAAGGAACGGGGCTCTATTGAAATCTATTATAATATCTCATTGCTTAGGTTTGTGAGTATGACCCTTCTTACCTCCTCCAGCTGACTGTGAACATGCTGCACAATCAGGTCAATGGCTACCATGTTTCCACCACCTGACAGGATGACAGAAGTCAGTGTAGTTTCAGGGTTTATTTGTCTTTTAGGCCACAGCTTTGACCTTTATCTGATTCTATCTGATTCTGAACTAGTCCATGCAGTCAGCGTGTAAGCGCTCACCACGTGGCACCACCAGATCCGCCAGGCGCATGGTGGGCTCGATGTACTGCTCAAAAGCGGGCTTTACAAACTTGTTGTATTGTTTGATGACGCCCTCGATGTCTCGGCCTCGTTCCGTGATGTCCCTCCGCAGCCGGCGCACTAAACGGATGTCAGAGTCGGTTTCCACAAATATCTTCATGTCCAGCAGCTGCCGGGATGCACCACACAATTAGAAATGTTTTAGTTCAAACTGACAAACATGAAGCAAAACGACATCGAAAATCTTATTGGCTGGTGGTGAATTCACCTTTCAGATTTCATTGTATTGTATTTCCTAATAAAAATTATGATGAAATTCTCTGAGGCAAAAACTACTACAAGTTGATTAAACTTATATTTTTTGGGAAAAGTCCAATAATGCTGAAACAAATGGTGTCGTGACCTAAAATTATTTATTGTTCTTACAGTTTGTGTCAAAGTTACTGAGTATAATGTTTTCTTTTAATTAAATATATTTCAATAATGACAAGCTACATATATACTGCCGATAAATAAACCCATGTTTTTGGAATTTATATAAAATTGTGTGTAATTAATTAAAGTCTGAGTAAAAATCTCTAAATGTCATGTGAGTTAAAAATTGCAACAATGCAATCAAACAAATATTTTTTAAAAATAAAATATTATTGCATACAAGTTTGTGTTGTGATTCAAAATGTAACTTAAATTTTACATAGAAATTATGTTTAATTAAGAAAGTAAAGGTATCAGGAATGCACAGTCAAGCTTGCTAAGTTTGTTTAAATATTTTTATAAGTTATTTCAGTAAGAGACCCATATAAAACAGTTAAAGTAAGGAGAACTTAAACACCTGCAACAATGAAAAAGAAAAAAAACAAGGGAACATTTTGAATATCCATACTAAACGAGTGACATTTAACAGCTAAAAACAAAATCTAGAAAATCAATCAAATTTATCTTTGCAATTCTCTGCTCATCTATATCTGCCCACATGTGAGGTTTCTGCATTTGTTTACTTTGCAAACAGAGAAAATGTATATGTGTAATTAAAAGACCTAAGAAGAAATGAATGCACTAACCAAATACACTAAAGCAAGCTTTTTCAATGATCTGCAGATCAGTATTTATGCCGTACCTGCAGAAGGGCTTTATCTGCAAAAGACATGATTCCCTCAAAGATGATGACACTAGCGCCATATACAGTTTTCTGTGAAAAACAGACACAAAACATTCAGGTTAAATGCCCATAGAAACTGACATAATGACAGATCAGATTCATGAAGTGATATCTCAGTAAGTTTTAATAAATGTCGAAAAATGATCACTGTGGCAAAAGTATTCCAATCCCCTTAATGGTATCATAGACATTATGACAACTAATGAATTTAGTCTGATTGCTCTTCCCCTTTACTCTGACCAACTTAACTTTTCCTGCTGAAGAAAAAACACAGCATAATGCTGCCACCACCATGTTTGATTACCATGGTACATTCAGAGCAATGTGCAGTGTTGTTTAATATTGAGTTTCCACTACATGTGCATGCAGGTTTTGGTCTCAGATCAGATCTGGGCCTACATGCCCAGAGATTATCAGAGTCCTCTCAGAGAGCTCCTAGCTTAGCCTAAAAAATTCCTGCTAAGAGTCCTAGCTTAGAGTGACTGATGCTAAGTGATTGATGCTAAGAGTGATTGATGCAGCTGCAGCTAGGTGTGATGCTATCTTCTAGGGACTGTGATTGGTGGATACACAAAACAAAATAAGACTAAAAAACAAACAATAATTTGTTGATAGAAATTAACCAATCATACACTCTAGACAGGATAAAAAATGTGTCATGATGATAAAAATGAATTAATTGCCACACTGAATCAACATGTTTGATGGCAACTTATTTACATTCCCATCGTCATTGTGGTTTGTCACGGCTTCTTGCCATGCTGGTCATTTTATTAGGTCATCTATCAAATAGTATTTGCAAATGGTATCAAATGGTATTTGCTCAGCTGTCAGCAATTTACTGGGATTGTTTGCTTGTATAAAGTTGTTTGATCAAGACAAAATAGGGAAGTAAAGGACACATAACCAAATAGGACAGAGGAGCAACGCCTACAGCTTTATCCATCTTATAGAAAATATTTCTGCTTTCTGTTGATCTTTCTTCCCAGTTTAAGACACTCTCATACTAACAAAAAGTCCTCCTCAACCCTAACCCTAACCCTAACCCCCCGTCATGAGTTTAGGTGCTCTCTAAAAGCCTAAGGTGCTTTGGAAATTAATTTTACATTACCGAGGTGAAACTCTAAGACAAATCTTAGAATTCCAAAAAATCCAGAAAAAGATTTTTCTAAAATGTCATCAATAGGAGCTACTTTTGGGCTCTGGATTTTTTGTCCAGCAATTTCTTTTTGTTCTGTTCAGTGCAGTTTAGCACAAGCCTATGGTCACCTTATTTGACTTTCTTCTTGCTACTGCTCCACAAAGGCCAGGTTTGTGGAGCGAATGCAAATACACACAAGCTTTTTCAGGTTTTCATTTTGTAAAATATGGAAAAACTTTAACAAAATCCCATTAAAATAGTTTTGTTTGCAATGTGAATAAATGTGAAAAAGCTCATAAAAAACAGGCTAGGATGCACTAGGTCGTCCTTACCCACTCTTTTTGTCTCCCATGAGTTGTGAAGTCATAGACGGGGATTTTCACACTTTTGCCCTGTTTGAGTTTGCGCAGGGTGTGTGTCAGCAAATCAAAATCGAAGGCATCTGGGTGGTCAAAGTTATAATCATTCCTGGCTGCCAACAGCTGCTCCTCAGGGGACAGGACCTGAGCACAGGCACATCGTTTCGGCACAGCGTGACTTCTACTGTAAAAATTAGCCTGTGTTGTTCTTGTTTATGCAAGAAAGAACTAAAAACATTTCATAAAAATAAAACAATATCTGCAATACACTATCATAATCATACACAGTCAAATACTGCCACATGATATACACATGCTTGTGTGAAAACACTGATCCCTTCAAGAGCAGTCGAAGTTAGGGACCTAAATTTAGTAAAACATCATGCGCCACTGTGACGTCTGTACCAGGTGCTGTCTCTGTATGTATGCGTGTGTGTGTAGGGGTGTGTGTGTGTGTGTGCCCTTAGGCTGGTTGTGCTTTGAAAAGCCCAGACCTGCTATTTGGCAGTTTCTGAACACCAACACCTCCTTCTTAAGTGAGCTGATTACACACTTAATATGATAAACTGATGTTCCACGTTCTGTGTGGGCTGTAAGCTACTCCACCAGAAAAAAATGAAGTCTCTAATGTACAAAGAAATCCCTGTTAGCGCAGCGAGAAAACAGGCTGAAAGCTGTAGTGGTGCTAGTCCTTGGTCGGGTCTGACCCCCTGCAGAAAAGGATTACACAACCAGCGTGGGCGAACTTGCAGAGGGGTAAAAATGAAGTCTCTTATTTAATTGAACTTCACTGCACTCTTTCTATTCAGTCTGGCCTCTCTCTCCTCTGTCACTCCTCTTTTCCCCCTCAGGATTCAAACTGAATTATATTTTGGTTTCTTTTTCTTCCACTATATTTCTGTCCTTCAGGTCAGTGGGAGGATTTAAGGGAGCCTGATGTGAGTAGGCAACAAAAATCTTTCAATTTAATGTTATGGCTTTATTTTCTTCAGTCTAAATGAACTTGCATTGATGAAAACTATACAAAAAATGTAGACGTGCACACGCACACACACATCGGTTCATGTCAGACACGCTGCATCATTATAAGCACCTTATAAAAAGAGTCCATTGAGAGTAAAACAACCCATGGAACATCTAAAGCTTCAATGATTTTCCTGGCAACTGTGGTTTTTCCTGAAGCGCTGCCTCCACAAAGACCTGTCAGGAAAAGTGGAAAAAAAAGACATTACAATATGTATTTATAGAATAAATAAAAGACAAGAGCTGCACATATCAAAACTGTATTATCATGCAATCGGTGCATGCAATATTGATATTACAAACTAATGTTCTTAATATAATCTTTATTAGCAATTATTCCAAGTGTCACAAATTTTGCATGCATAACATATTCAGCTTGTTGGATTTGGAGCCTCACTGCAGCCAAACTGCCACAGATCACAGTGTCGTGAAAACTAAAAGTCACAGAAAGAAATGAAAATATTCCAATGATTGAAAACAAACATAAGTGAGACAAAAATTTTGATAAATTGCAATACTTAAAAATATATATCACTACTACATGACTTTCTAATATCATGCAGCCTAACTGTGATGTCATATTAAACAAGCATGAGTCTTATTTCCAGCAGGTTATTTTTTATATTATATTGAGAAATTATTGTCATACACTAGTGGATGCCCCATAAATATGACTATGCTAGAACTACCAATATTTGTTGTTAATAGTTTTTTAAAATTAAAACTTTAAAACTTTAGTAAGCAAAAAAAAGAGCAACGACATATCTGCCAAATAAGGAAACTAAAAATGCTTTAACTGTGACAGTAATATTTTCCAACATAAAAAGCCAAACAGTCTTATGATATTAATCTATCTCATAATGTATAAAGCATTAGCAGACATTGCTACCGTGAAAATGCTCTCAAAATATTTTAGGAATGACTATCAACCAACAAAATGTCCAAATCTTGCTGACACTTAAGAGTGTGTGAGTAATCCAAACATTCAGTTGCACCTCTCAGGTTGTGAAGCATCGAGGCAGCAACGCGTAGGAGTTTTTCTCACTTCCTGCCTTACTTTCACTGACATCCAGCTCTTTCTGGCCTGCGTTCTCTCACACCGCAATAAACAATTCAGGTCAGAACCCAATGAAATGGGGTTCTATTTGTATGCTCTGTTTACGTTTACATCAGCTGCTTTTTATGCAGCTGGGAAGAGAATCAACAGTCTGGAAATACAGCTTTCACTCATCACTGGAATACAACATAAAGAAAAGTAAATCAGTGTTAATTTCTGCAAAGTACAATTCTTATTAAGTATGACTATTATGTCAAACTTGTCAAATCTAAATCTAAAATATATCTTTTCTTAAATATCAAGGTAGGACAGTTTAGAAAAATGGTTAAGAGGTGAATTTTTGACTTTCTTTTTATTACTGAAATGAAATTCAAATCCTTTATGTAAAACCTATAACACTAAATATATTACCCAATAGTTAAATTTTTTGACTATCTGAAGCAAGTTAAATACAGTGGTTGTGACTCTGGTTTTAACTTCATTGGTTTTCCATCGAAATTGTGCAACGAACTCCTCTTTACGGTTTGCAGGAAGCAGCTATGTTGTTATAGTTATGTTTAGAAAACCCTTGTTGTCAAAGCAAATCTCAGTATATTTTCCTATATGGAGGAGTTAGTAATGGAAAACACAACAATGTTTTGATCTATGTGCCATAAACACGCAACAAGTCAGATTCAGGATGAATTTTTTTTCAGTCGGTTCATGAGGAAGGCTGAACTCCCAATCAGACTGGTTGCTGAAATGCATCATGGGACTTGAGGTTTTGTCACAAAGTAAGAACAAGGAAACAACTCAGTCAGAACATAAATGATTAAGTTTACTTATTAAACACTTGGACCACGGAGGACAGTGTTTTTTTCCAAAAATATATAGTGTACTATGAACAAATTTGTACATAAACTGTACATCTCTGCAGTTTCTTACCAATGACGAAGGCCTCTTTGGACTGTGTTCCATGCTCGTTGTACCACGGTGGGCGACCGGCTGTGTAGATGGTTCGTTTGGAGGTGCGCAGCAGTGGAGGCTCGGATTTACACTGGCTGGTGGTCCGTTTCCTGGGAGAAAGACCCAAGCTGACAGAGGGTAGCAGCCGGTCCAGCGATCCCTCACCACCTCCACTTTAAATAAGCAAACACAAAAGAGATCCCAGCGTAAGTGTTTGGAGCAAAAAAACACGACATAATGAAAATGGTTCAATTAAATGACAGTAAACAGACTGTACCAGCGATGACCTATTGTATCCCCAGCCATTGGTTAATGTTTAGTTTATTTTTTTCCATCTTCAGCAAGTGAACTTTGTACACCATTGTGGAAAAGGCCGCAGGTAAAAAGGACAATTTTACGGCTGATTTGGGACAAAGGCTTAACAGATAAAGAAGTTCATAAACAACTTTAGGTCCTGGAGATAAAAATGGGTTAACACCAGATTTTAAATTTGTCCCCAGCTTTTGCTAAAAAAAATAAGAAGACAGCCAAACATTCCTTTAGATGGAAGCAGAGACCTGCGTGTATAAATCAGCTCAGACAATTCAATCAAATGGATCCAATCAGATCCAATCTGTTCAATCAGACCACAGTCACAAAGACTTTAAAATGTGTTCATTGCCCTTGGACTTTTAAGATTTAATCACAAGATTTGTTGTGTTTTATTGGGATTTTATGTGAAAGAGCAGCACTAAGTGGAGCGGGTTGAATGGGTGACACTTTGTAGAACCAACTGTTGGAATTACATAATTCTGCAAAATAGCTCAAACGCAACTGGATTGGACAGAAAATATATACGTAGTCCAAAGTCCAGACATAGTTCTGGACTTTGACTAGGCCATTCAAAACCAAGAATATGCTTGGATCTAAATCATTCCAGAGTGGATTTGGTTGTCCTGCTGATAAACAAACCTCCACCCAAGACTTTACAGTCTCTTGCTGGTTGTTCTGCCAGACTTCCCTGCATTTAGACTGACAGCATCATGCTGTGGGAACACTCTTTAAACAAAAAGCCCTCATCACTGATCGACAGCCACAGAGGAGAAAAATCTATAACCTCTCCCTGCAGTGAGCTTTACTAATAACTGCTGAGTCATGCAGTCAGTTGTCCAACTGAACAAAACACATTGTCCCGGTAACGAAGACGGTAAACAAATGACAACAAGCTGATTCAAATTAGATACAAGGTTCTCACTGGAAAAAAGGCACAAAGTGAATTTGCATTAACTACTCAAAGCAAACACAATGGACATTCATGTCTTTTTGCAAGACAGAGAAGCAATGCTGATTACTGCAAGGGCTCTGTGACTCATTACCAAAATAAAGTATCTATAGAAACTGATACTGAGTTGGAACAGCAAAAGTGGAAATACAGCTGCTTCACTTTGCAGAACAAAAGCAATGCAGCAACTAATTGCTTAATGGAAGTGTTTCCTCAGCTTTAACAGAAGAACTTCTGATAAGTTCTGCTACAGATCAATTTAGCCATACTACTGGAAAAAAACAAACATTATATTGTAAAATGTAGCAGAATATTGTTAAGTAATCAAATCCTAGGAGAGCGCAAAACAGTACAAGTAACTCTTCTGATTACTCTTAATTTCATATTTGTTATTTAAGGTTTTTGCAAAAGCAAAAAAACCAACAAAAACCTCAATTTTTTGACAAAAAAAAATCTAACCAGTCCCCTGTTTTTAGCAACACTTACTGTAGTATGCGAGACATCCACACCTCACCCAGACAGGACTGTAAAGAGCCAGAGGCCATAACCACAGACTATAAGAGAGGAATTCCAAGACGTCTCAGTCATCCAGTCAATTCTCTGTCTCTAAAATCTTTACTCGGATCACATAGTTCCTCAGGTAGTTAGGAGGCGGTCGGGAAGCAAATGAGAAAGATTTATCTTATCTTATCTCATCAGAGTCACCTGGGTGAAGCCAGGGAGTGTACTCAGACAACGGACAGAGCTATGTATGAGACGCGGCTCGCTCAAACTGGGTTATCAGTTAAAGCCAAACCACGGTGCCATAATAGATTAGCCTGGCTGATAGTGCTGAATCATGCTCTTGCTCATTGCTCCAAAATGCAAAGTGCACACCATGAATGCAGCTTTTGAGAGGAGGGGAAAAAAAGGACAAATGGTCAGATTGCAGGTAAACAAGAAAACCTTTTGGAGCGCACATGTGAAAAAAGTAAGCTGGTAAAAACTGTAGCAATTTTAAAATATCCCTAGAAATGCATAAAAATGGCAAACATAAACTGACATTTATCTAGCTTGCTTCTTGGCAAGAAATAGGCTAGAGCCTTTCTTGCCTCAATTTGTATAACAGACTTGATTAGTAAAACAATACAGTCGCATGTTTCCCAGGAGATATTCTCAGTATACAAACAATAACAATTTGATTAAAAAGTCATGACGACATTGTTCCACATTCGGAGAGGAAAAAAGATGTCAACATTGAAAATATATGAATAAATAAGACACTTACCTGCCATCAGATCTTAGAGTCCAACAGCCAGATATTCTAGCTCCTGAGTAAGCTGGTATAGTGTTCATGATGGGAGAAACTATTTCGGATTTGCTTGTGTTTTAGTTCAACACTTCTGCCAACAGGTAATAGTTTTAATACATCAGAGCACAGTAACACGTTCAACCACCACGCCCCTTGTTGCAAAACATCCAGAGACACTAAGGAGTTGGAGATATGAGGGGGCATTAACTTGGGTGAGAAACGAAACTTAAAGCATCTGTTTAGGTTTCAGATTCTCCTTCCTTTGGACAGAGGCAGACTCGACAGCCTGGTTGTTGGAGAAAACGACAGAGTGAAACTGCAGCACAGCTTTTCCCTCCTCTTTCTCTGCTCCTCCCCTGTCCAGCCAGCAAATCTAAGAGGATCACCTACCCCTTTCCAGATTATGTTCATTAGCTTGTATTAATAGCATCAGGTTAGAGCCATACCTCCTTAGTACTGGCACAAACACACATGTCTCATAAACAGTTTGGACAGTCAGTGACGCAAAACGTGGCTGGAGGGGGAACAGAGCGACCGGAGAAAAGCAACACAGACAAGGAAACTTTTAAAGAAGGAATAGACAAACAGGTAGCTGCTGTTGTCCTCTGATGTTGATTGGATCCAAAGAGGAGACCCCTCAGGCTGAGCTGAAGAGGTGACAAGACGGAGAAAAGCAGGGAAGGGAGGGAGATGATGGAGGAGGAGGGCAGGGAGGACGTGATGTGCTTGTACCCTGCAGAGACTCACTACGTTTCTGCCTTGCTCAGAGACTGGAGATGTCAGCACCACTGAAAACAAACACACGCGCGCACCCCCACATGCACACACACAGAGAGAGCTGTGCCTCCTCCCAGGCTTCACTCCCACTGAGGACGGAGGGAATAAACAGCATGATGAAACCCAACACTCCTGCTCAATCAGCTGAAAGTCTGAAGGACGGCCGTTGGCAATATGCAAGTCGAACCCTTACACTCCTCCTGGGCCAGGCAAAGCAAATATTAAGTCTTTATTTATTTATTGCAAATCTATGCAATTAAGAACAAAAAAATAAAGAAGCAAACAGATTTACTTTAAACCAACATGTCAAACCACTACGGCTATTCTGACTGTACTACACACATCCAGCTTCTGTTTTCTTCCTTGATCAAACTACAATGGAATTCCTCTGATCGTAATCACAGTTATGGAGCCGTGGCCAGAGCTTTAAAGTGCAGGCTGAAGACAGCTGCAGCACAAGAAAGCCACACTGAAA
This sequence comes from Brachyrhaphis roseni, assembly GCA_903066815.1. Lineage (NCBI taxonomy): Eukaryota > Metazoa > Chordata > Actinopteri > Cyprinodontiformes > Poeciliidae > Brachyrhaphis > Brachyrhaphis roseni. The sequence goes on from CAEFZY010050301.1 coordinate 39,485, forward strand.
CAAGAAGCTCCAGTTAGTTGCTATGCCAAACATTCAAAAAACTCTCTATGGATACAAAGACGCAAAGCCAAGTCTAACACAGCAGAGGCAGCCTGGGAAAAAAATATGAATCTACTGAAGGCATAATTCAGATTGAGTCTGAAATGAAATGCATTCTGCTGCTATTCTGTTTAGGTATGAGTCAGACATATTTTTACACAACAGGAATAGGCTGTTTATCTAGACAAACAAGGTTTTCAATGAACTACCAGACACCTCTAGAGCACGAAACTCATCTAAAACCAATCACTGCGAGCTACAAGTTTCGTATAAAAACTTTAACAAAGACATTTTGAATACTTTTTCTTATTCCAAACTATTTTGTAAGTGAAAAGGTTTAATCGCAAAACGAATGCCTCTACAGTGCCTTGCAAACGTAATAATACTACATACAGCCTCCAACTTCAATCCACTTTATTGGTGTTTTTGTGACAGACCAACAAGATGTGTTGGTCTGTCACCAATACAGACTGTCAAGATACAGACTTAAAGTTGTATCATATTTTGTAGTACTATTGTAATAAAAGTGATAAGAACTATTTGTTATTTTTGTTTTAGGTAAATGTGTAACATTGCATGACACAGCAATTGCAGTCCCACAAACACAAACACAGGTCTTGAACAACAACCACATATAGTATGACTAAACTTCACACAGTAACTGTATTAATCATATTTTCAAATTCAAAGATAAATCTACATCTTTCTCACAATAGGAAATTTCTCACAATAATTGATAAAGAATATGTTAAACGCTCACCCCTAAAACCAGCATAAAGTAGTGGAGTGAAAATGATACATTGGTTTGGTAGTTTTTACAAGTAAAAACATTCCAAGTGCATCAAGAATAGATATTAGGCTCTCTTAAGTCAGTACCAACTTTTACTTAGGACTAAGTCTCTATCTGCTTTGATAAAGAGTGACATTAATGCCCATTCTGTTTTTTGTAAAACAGCTTTACCTTAATCATATTCAGTTTTGTCCCAGTTTTAAGTTTTTCTTCAGTAATGGCCTGTATTTAGCAACAGTCATCTTTCCTTTAACTCTGACCACAATCCCTACTGAAGACAACCTCAATATGACACTACCACTGCAATGTTTTATGGTGGGCATGGTGTGTTCAGAATTATGCGTAATGTTCTCTAACAAACCTCGGAGACCTTCAAAGAAAATACAGCTTTAGATGAAATTTTTCATTGTTTACAAATTAGGTGATTTCTGAAGGTCACTGATTGCATTGGATGTAATTTAGCAATATCAAAGTTAATAAGGTTGAATGTAAATGTACGACAAACATTTCTGATTTTTATTTATAAAACTCTACACACAATTATCTGCCACTGGCATTGGTTTATTTTTAAATTTCCAGATAAAATATATTAAGTTGGTACTAATATGTATGAAAGGTGATTAATATGTCTGCATTTTCCATTTAAAATTAGTGATGAATAGCTCAAACAACAATAAAATATTTCACACTTGAGCATATATTAAAAGAAAAGCAATTTAAAGATTAGAATTTAGATTTTTGTGGAGTCAAAAATCTTTCGGTCCTTGTCCTTTTTCAATTGTACATAGTAAACAAGTAATTTCCATGTTCGATCCCCTTTTAATATTTGTGATTGTTAGGTTACGTAAGTGAACAGGATATGGTACTGTGCTCGTGCAGTGGACTGATCAGCAACGCCCTCTGGTGGTACTTCATGGGATCAACCTTCATGCTGGTGTGATGCAGAAGGTTCTTCACGGCATAGCACGTGTACCTTAAATTACACTATTGGCCATTAAAATGTGAATTTCTTTCATTCCGTAACCATGAACACTGGGCAAATATAATAAATTAGTCCGGAATATTAAAAAGATTAATTTGTGTCTCCATACAAAACCTAAATTAAAGTGGACTGTGATCAGCTCCTAATTTATGCCCCTCGGTTATACGTGTTAACGTTTTAGAGCATGTATTGCTTAATATTGTTCGCTCATTGGATGTTTCAGAATATAAAATTATATCAGGAGGCCACTTGGTTTAAAATGGGACACGATGGACGTTCCGACGGGTAACTGTATATGAAATTTGTATGTACCTAAAATTCTACCTAGAATCTAGCAGCTATTATAAGTGTCAGTTTAATGGAAGGAACTGTGTGGGTGGTAGCATCCGTGAAGATGCTTAACTACTGCTGAAATAAAGAATAATATATATAACAATCTATAAAAATGCAAAAATAATCCAAAGTTTCAAACGGCAAACACCCCACCCTGAAAGCGGAGTACCTGTTGGAAACAGTGCAAGTTTTCTCCTCGTTGTCCATCTTAGCAAGCCTTTCTTCCACGCTAACGGCAGACATTGCTTTTCTCTGTTGACAATCAGGTGTTCGGTCCGCGCTGAGGCATCATGGGATATGTAGGCGTTTCGTTGTTCACTCTTCGAACGCAGTGCAGCGTTGGCTCTCTGAAAGACTCCAAGCCCTACAATGCAATTGCAGATTTTTTTTCTTCTGTTTTACAGTAAAGAGCATGTACAGTTCAGTAAGCTATGACATCACACGGGGCCTTTCCCAAAGCTTAGATATATATATATATATATATATATATGTATATTTTAAGAATTATGCAATATACATATTGTGGCAAGCTTTGAATGTAAACAACTGGGTAATGACAACCCTGTCTGAAGTCAGCCTGACGGCTTGAGCTCTAAATTTCATACTCACCGACCTGGCCTCACTTTTATCCATCTGAATATAAAGAATCTCTTGCCCTGTGACACCATGTAGACCTGAAATCCAAGTTGACCTCTGGTGTGTATCAAACCCAAACGTAAGAAGCTATGTCGGCGTCAAGCCAGTCTGACAACTGAGACGAAAGCAAACTTGAATGCCAAAGGGAGAGTGAGATCAACATGTCACAGGCTCAGAGTCTTAAAGAGCCAGACGCTGCAAAGTACTCAATGCCTGTTGGAACCAAAAACTGCTCTAAGCAGTTCAACATGAACTTTAAGAAAGAAAATGCTTAAAATAATAAAATATTATACTTTAATCTCAAACATTATCATTTTCACCTTGCATTTATGAATATCTTTAGATTTTTCTGTTTAATTATAAAGATGATCCTTCCTGTTTAAGGTTGGTATTCAAAAAACTACCATCTCAGTAGGGGTGCACAATACAGCACTGCTTACTGTAGGCTATGGGATTATTATGAAAACAGTTTCTTATCTTACAATAATAACAACAGGATCCAATTTAAGATGGGCTGTGGATCTCTAGAGTTTTGGCTGCTTCTGCGAATTGTGCTCTCCTGTCAGTTTTTGATGGAAAATCTGCAACATAGGGAGGTCTGCAGGTTTTTCTTCTCTTCCCATTTTAGGTCTGTGATTGAACTGTGCTCCATTAGATTTTTACGGTTTGTTTCTATCCAAAAACACCTTTTACTTTCTCCACAACTTAATCTACGACTTGTCTGGTGTGCTTCTTGGTCTTCATTAAGCTATTACTTTTGCTATGTTCTCTAGCAAACTTCTGACATCTCAACAGAGCAGCTGCTTTTATGCTTAGATTTTATTACCCAGAGCTGGACCTTTTTGCTAATCAAGTGACTTCTGCAGGCAATTGGTTGCACTGGTTTTTATTTTGTGGTGTCATAGTAATTGGGAGTGAAAATAACAGCACATTCTTTTAGGTTTTGATTTGAAACCTGAAAATCAAAATATACATAGTTTGCATACTTTAGCTACTATTTAGTGTGATCTCACAGAAATATTGATGTAAAACTCATGGAAGTTTATGGTTGTAATATGACAAATGGCAAATCTTTACCAAAGTCATAAGTTGTGAAAAAAAACCAACAGCACGAATATCTGAAGATCCGCTCACCTTTGTAAAAAGTTGCCTCTAATTAAATAACCAGTAACTCTTGAGTATCTTATGCTTTTTTTGTTTTAAAGTGTTTTTATACTAAAAACATATTTTAAAGAACTATTTCAACATAAATGGCCTATTTTATGTCAAGCAAACAACTCCTACTTTCTTTCTGTTGCCACAAATGCAATCTTGGGTCTTACCTGCACATGAATCCAAACAAGGATTTCCATCACTGCTTGAGCACAATTTATGGAGTCCTCAGCTACCCGATGAATGAAGTCCAGAGTTTGCTTGATTACCCCTAGAGTTAGAGTCACACTTTTAGCTTTGTTGATGTAATTAATGGGCTATTAAAAGAATATCGTACAATAATGTATAATAAAGCCTTAGTCAAACCTGTTTTACATAAATGAGAGGTAGCAGTTCAACCTCACCTTAATGAAATATCTCCTCATATTTACTTATCCTTCAATATTTCTTCCAGATTTCAACAAATTTGGTTTTCTCATACCTTTCTGTTTTGATCCTGGCTGAGTGAGATGGGAGGATGCAATATTATCTTTACTTCCTTCAACTCTTCTTTCCTCCTCCTCATAATTCCAATCTTTATGTTTGCCATCATCATCATCATCATCATCATCATATTTATGTAAAGAAGCAGATTGGGAATTATCTTCCTTTTCTTGGCTTGAACTGTACTCAGCTGCACGTGACAAAGGAACACACAAATACACAGTGATGAGGACAGACCTAAACCGACAGGTTAAATTAAATCAAAACATTAACAATATGAGCCATGATAGTTTATGCAAGTTAGATAAAAATACCTTGATGATTACTGACATCTGATATTCCTGTGCTGACAGTCTCCTTCACTGTTTTCAATAACGTTTCCAGCTTCTGCAGTGCAATAATTGCACTGGTCCTTTGTTTGTCCTCCTGTGGTGCATCAGTGATGCTCATGCTGGGAGCCACAAGAGTCTCCATGTTGTGTTGCAGAAGTCTTTCTATATCCAACAGTATTGACTGATCATCCTCTGCAGTCGCGGACTCTGAACTTGTCAAAATGTAATCTAAAAATTGCAGTTTGTGTCGGCCGAAGAAGTCCTCTAATATAACTGCATCGTCCGCGTTCATGTGGTGGAGGAGATTTTTGTAATGTTTGGTGAGGGGTTTTGTTTTGGATGGTTCTTTGGTGACCAAATGAGCGCTGTGGGGGAGGTTTTCAGCAGAAAGAGGATGAGTCTGCGGTTGCTCTGTGGGAAATGCTGCGTGTGTTACTTCAGCATGAAATGAATCTGTGGGGGACTCTAGTTCTGGAGTGATGGAGGGGTGAGGCTGTGATGGCTCAGCTTCATTTGTGTTGAAATTATGAACGGACTGGGTGGACTCGGGCATCTCAGGGGTGGGTGTTTGGGAGAAAAATCCAAAGGTGTTTTTAATAAGACCAAAAGCTCCTTTACTTTCACTGTCTGTTCCCTGACGTGGATCTGTGGACTCGGTTTGTTCGGATGTCTGAACTTGACTTTCAGCAGAGTTGTGCATTTCTTCTCTGTCTTTGTAAAATTCATTTTCTGTTTTTGTAGCATAAGTTTTCCTGGTTTCTTCTTCAAAATCATGATCTTGTCTGTCTTCCTTCCAGTCGCCATCATCATTTACATTTGTTCCAGTCCGTTCTCCATCCTCAAACCCACCTACTTCAACATTGTCATCCTCCACTTCCTTCTTTGGGTGCTCGTTTTCTTTCTCAAGCTCGTCTTTGTTCTGCTTCTCCACTTCCTTCTTCTCCTGCTCCTCGACCTTTTGGATTTCAGTCTGTGTGTTCATTTCAGAGACCAAAGAAGCCAAGCTGGAATTATCCAGCATATCAGTTTGCTTGTGTTCTAATGGTCCCTCCCAAACCTGGTTTTCAACTTCCTTTTTTGCTTGTTTATTTTGCTCCTCAGATTCCTCTAACCTTTCCAGTGTGCCCTGCTCATCCCCTAGTAACACATCCTCTATTTGCTGGTTTTTTAGCTCCTCTTCCTCCTGCTCATCTTTTTTTAACTCCATCTCCATTTCCCCAGAGTCATCTGCTATCTCATTTTCATTTTGCTTCTCCAATTCCTTTAACTCTTCCACTCTGATCTGATGTCCAAGCTCTAGTAACTCCTCTACCTGTTTCTCTTCCTCATTTAGCTTCTTCACCTTCATCTCCCTTTCTTCTAACTCCATCTCCTCCTGACCTGAGCTCTCCCCAGGATCTTCTGACATCTCCTCCTCCTGCTCTGTTTCATTTGGCTCCACTGATTCATTTAATCTTTTCACCTGGATTTGCTCATGCTCTACTAATACTGTTTTCCATTTCTCTCCCTCCTTTAGCTCCAACATCTCTTTCTGCCTTAGTTCTGCTAACTCCATCCCCTCTGATTTGAGCTCTCCACAAAAACATCTACCTTCTCCTCTTTTTCATTTTCTTCCTCCAATTCTTTTAACTCTTCCACTCTGATCCGATGTACATGGTCTGGTAACTCCTCTACACTTTTCTCTCTCTCCTCTGCTTCTTCCATTTCCTTCTGCCTTTCTTCTGCTAGCTCCGCCCCTTCCTGCCTTGAGCTTGCCCTGAAAACACCTGACATATTCTCCTCTTCGTCCTGTCCTATTTCATTTGGCTCTACTGATTCCTTTAACCTTTCCACATGCTCTAGTAATACTGTTTCTAATTTTTCTCCCTCTGCTTCCATCTCTTTCTGCCTTTCTTCTGCTAACTCCATCCCCTCCTGACTTGAGTGCTCCCCAGAAACGTCTGTCTTCTCCTCTTTTTCGTTTTGCTCCTCAGATTCCTTTAACTCTTCCTCTCTGATCTGATGTCCGTGTTCTGGTAACTCCTCTACCAGTTTCTCTAGCTCCTCTATCTCCTCCTGCCTTTTCTCTCTTAACTCCATGTCCTCTTCAGAAATATCTCCTATCTCTTCTTCCTTCTCTGTTTCCTGTTTATTTAAGCCCTCCAATTTCATTTTCTGTTCCTCTTGCTTTACTTCCTCGATCTGTTCTTGTACCTCTACTTCTTCCTGTTTGTCAATTTCTACCTTTTCCTCTTCTTTTAACCCCTCTTCAGTTTCTCTTTCAGAAACTATTGTTGATTTCATTTGATTTCCATTGAAAACTTTGTTCTCAGAATCTGATGTCTCTTCCTCAGTTAGTTCATTCTGGTCTTTTACAGTTTCCTTGAATCGGTCAGCATCACCGTCTCTTACAATCTGTGGAGACGCTTTAGTCATGTAAATGTTTGGTTTGGTTTCATTCAAATCCTCCTCTGAGACACTGTCATGCAGACTTTCAGTATTTCCAGAAAGTAACAGTCCATCGTCCTTTGAAATGACTTCCACAGTTTGTGTTTCTTGCTGCAGTCCTACTTCTCCCTGATGAGGGGAAGAGCCAAGCTGACTCTGCTCATTGCTTTCCTCCTGATCACCACTGACTTGAGTCTCTTCTGGCAATTCAGACTGAACTCCTAGTATTTCCTGTTGAGATGGACCTGTCACTTTGTTAAAATGCTCTTCTATATGATTATCCCTGTTAACTGGACTGTTTTCTGACATTAGAGTGGATCCTTCAATTTTATGAACCTGGTTTGTTATTTCAGCACCTTCCTCCTCCAAACTTTCTGGAGCCTCGATTTGAACATCATGATTTTCACTTTCCTCCATGCTACCTTCAAGTTGCTCCATGGAGTTTGAATGTAATTCCTCTAAGCTGTGGTCAGGACCTGAACTGATTTCAGGTTGTTCAATAAACTCATCATTTTGACTGATTTGTTTATCTCTGATATTATGTTCACCAGTATTTTCATCATCTATTTGAGAAGAGTTATGAATTGAATCATCTTTGTTGAAAATCCCTGCATCAATATCTAAATTATTTACATCCTCTGTGTTTGAATGATCAATATTATTTTCTGCAGCATCACCATTTTCAGCACTGACCGGTAGTGTATAAGGGACAGTTTCAGCCTTTATTTCTTCTGAAAATGAAGCTTCTGATTGACTGATATTTATGTTTTCAAATCCATATGGTTCTAACATTTGATCCCTTTCTGGTTCCCTAATACCACTTTCTTTACTTCCATCAGTTCCAGTGTTACTACCCCCAATACCCCAAATGCCCCCAATTCCCATCTCCATCCAGGAACTAGATGGCTGCTCTTCCTTCACTTCCACATCTTCTCCTTCTGAATCCTGACCACTTGAGCCAAACCCCAGCCTGCTTGCCAACCCACTGCCCAGCCAACCCATTGTCCCCATGTTTTCCTTCTCCTCTTCCTGTAATTTGCTGCCTTCCAGGTCCAGATACATCCTCCTACTCCTAAACTTCTCTGTGGGCTCTTTTTCATGACCTGTTTCTTCATTTTCTTCGTTTTCTAAAGTGACAGTTTTCTTCTCCTCACCAAAGCCAAGCCACCCAGTCATCGTTGAGGTAAAGCTATCTTCCCTACCTTTCACACTATCTTCATCATTGTTAGGTTTGTCTTCTCCTCCAATGCCCAGCCAGCCCGTCACAGAAGATGTGAGTGACACTTCTGATTTAGTCTCCTCCTTCTCATCTTCCCTCGCTTCTTGTTCTGAATCCCCTGACTGCTCCTCTTTAGCAAAACCTAACCATCCTGTCATAGATGAACGCAACCAGGAGGAGGAGGGAGACCCACCTTGTTCCTCTGGAATTGCTGAAGTCTTGAGTTCATCTTCGAGAAGTTCAGTTGCATCGACAAGATCTTTGTTTCCACCTTCATCTTCCCTTTCTTTAACCGTAGATTCAGTAGACGTCAAAGTACCTTGAGCATTTGTGTCATGAGAGTGCGGGCTGATTTGGCTGGATTCAGGTTCATGGTCTTGAAAGTTAAGATCATCATCCTCATCAGTGTCCAGATGAGACGTGTCAAGAGGATATCCAGACTCATCCATACAGAAGAAATCAGATTCCTGCCAAAAACAAGAATTAAAGTCTCAAAGTGAAGAAAACGTTACAGTTTTAGGCCAGCGGCTGTATCATAAACCTTCAGAAAGAGTATTTTTTTAAGTATCCGATCAATCACTGATATTACCTGGGTCTCAAGCACTTTCCTCATTGTTGCAAATACTTCCTCCTCTTGTACTGCATCCTTTGGGAAGTAGCCAAATTGTTTGTCAATCTGAAAGAAATATAAGGTTGGTGCAATCATCTATTTTAAAAGTCAACAAACTCAAACACATGAAAAATGTCCAATGTTATTCTGTTTAAACTTAAACATCTTGAAGTAACTGTGGTTGAAAAAAAGTTAAAATATATTTTTTTTAAAAACATGAGGGGCCCAGAGATTTTTCCTCATATTTTTTCACATCACAACCACGAGCTTCTATGTGCTTTGCTGGGTTTGTGAGATAGATCAAAACAAAGCAGCACATAACTACAAAGTGGGACATTGGCACAGGGTTTCCAATTTCTGCAAATAAAAAGTATGGAATGTATATGTGTGATACCATTAAATAAAATCCAGTGCAACCAAGTTCCTGCAGATATCACCTAAATAATAATTGGAGTTCATCTGTATGTAAGAAGGCTCATTTTCATTTTAAAACAAGTTATATAGTGGATGCAGAAAACATGTAACAGGGGTCTCCAAATCCAATGCACAAGAGCTACTGTCATGCAACTTTCCAATGCATCCCTGTTCCAACAAACCTGAGTCACATGATGGAATTACATCCTCAGCATGTTATGAAGTTCCCTGGAAATTACCCATTCATTTGATTTAGATGTATTACAGTAGCAGGACAAAAGCACTTGAGGACCCCTTATGCAGAAGTAGATTAAATATGGCATAGTCAAAGTCTAGACTACAATCCAATTGGAGATCTGTAGCAGTGCTTGGAAATGGTTGCTCATAGATGGTCTCCATCTATAATTATATTTGTACTAATTTTTTGTAAACCATTTGTATCATTTTCTATCATCTACACAATTATGCAGTATTTTGTGTCACTCTATCACATTAAATCTCAACAAAATATTTTTAAGTTTGTGTTTGTAAGAAACTGTGAAAACCTTTATAGAGTTTATGTACTTTTGGAAGTCATTGTGACTCTCCACCTATAAATACATACAAGTACTTCATGAGTGAAACCAAACCGGGAGCTGGGAGACGTCCCACAGATACAAGAATCACAACTGCTCAGGACTCACAAACAAAGCTGCTCTGTATTATAATCAAGACTTATCTCAATAAGCAACAACCTAAGATAAGATGCTGGTTGCATTAGGTAAAATCTTTGTTATTTTCACCATTGTAACTATATAACTGCTGATTCAAAACATACACTGCCTGCCCAGAGGTCTTCTCGTTTCCCCATCAGTTGGTGGTACACAAAAATTATGTCTCCTCGTCTGAAATTCAGGAATCTGCAATCCTTTCCTTGATGGTTCTTTAAGGCCTGAACTCTGCTCATTGGGCCTAAAAAAGCAAGCACAAAAGTTAAAGGCGACACATATAATCATAATCACTTTACCGGACGTTTAGACGCAGAATTAATCATACAAGTATAGTTTGGCCTAAGACTTGTACCAAATCGTTTGGACTTACTTTCGCATTCTGGATCCCCACAGATCTTGTAGTCAGACAACAATCCCATATTTAAGTCTGGAAAAAGCATAAAAAATACAATCCAAAGACAGACTTCCATATTTATCAGATTTTAAAAGATTGTATCAAATGAAAATGTCCATTGCAGGGTGGAAATAACTCTCAGTTCAGCTAGCAAGTGGACATTGCCTCTGTGCTGTTGCTGTCACAAAAGCTCAATGGTGAATGAAACAGTTGAGATAAGATATAAGGCCTGCAGAAAGATAATCATTAACAAGGGTTGAGTATTGCAATAAACACTAACTTTTTTTTGGTCAAAGTTTTTTTTTTTTTTTTTTTCAAACTCGAATACAAGACAAAAATGTCTGTAAAAAATAATTGTTTCTTAGTATGCTAATGTCTGTTTTTATTCTGTGGACTTTGAACTTTATGAAGTCGGAATGTTTGAATTCCAAGTCACTGAGATTAATGGACTAAATTAAATAATATAAATTATGAGAAAAAAATTAGTTTTCTTAGAAAAACCAACCTCAAAATTCAATAAAATAATTGACTGTCAATAAGTCTTTATTAAAGGCAGAAAATTTGACATGACTAAAAGATGAAATAGATAGATTACCTGTGAATAACACAAGTAATAAAAACAGCCTTGGAACTATTATGAATTGCTTCAAAAGTATCAGGCTTATTCTGTAATTTGAATAAATGTTCTTTCTTTCTTCTCTAGTGTAGATGTTCAAAGCCGATGGTTTCTAGGTTGAGATATAGCCACTTACAGTAATTTACATTACTTTCCGGATGTCCCTCTTTATAAAATTCTATTATAATTAAGTTTATATAGAGGAATAAAACTTCCTATGTTAGATTAATTAAATGTTGAAAAATGTGTGATAACAAAGTAGACCAACCAGGGGATTTAAACTTAAATGGAGAAAATAATTTCTTCCCCAACCTTCCTTAAAACGGGAGATTCTTACATTTAAAATGATCCACATTCCATAATTGTGCTTGTGGAACATTTTAAACTGTAACTTTCCCTACATTTGTTCTTCTATGTAAAACAAAACAATTATATTTGTTCTATTTATAGATTTTTCTTAAATTTATGGAACTAAAGCAAACTAAACAATAAATGCATTAATCACAAAAAAAGAAAGGAAAAACCGAATTTCGAAGGCGCTTGTTACCACGGTAACACGTCTCGCGCACAATAATGACCTCATCATCCCTCGTCTCAACAAACAAGATGGCGCCTAGTATTCAAAGAAACGATGCAAATTAAAGCGTCGCTGTTTTGTCATTAGCTGCTGTTTTGGTCAGTGATTGTTAGAAAATGAAGTCGGACGTGGAAGAGTTAATGCCGAGGCTGTTGCCGGTGGACTGTGGAGAAGGAACCGAGGACCTGGACCTCAGTGGACCGCCAAGGAACCCCCAAGAATATCTGCGGCAGGTCCAGTAGGTTTAGCTCAGAACCGTTCAACTTTTAATCCACTCTACCCTTGCCTTTGTTTACACTTCAGGCCCGCAAACTCAACCCACCTGCTGCCCTTGTTTCATGTGTTTATTCCCTTGTTTTTAAGGCTGGAGGCATCACTGTGTCCTGATGTGGTGGTTGCTCAGATCGACCCAAAGAAACTGAAAAAGAAGCAAACAGTCAATGCTTCTGTGAGTGAATGTGCACAGTACTGCTCAGGTCTATTGAAGAATTGGTTAATTATGTATGTCAATAATACATTCTAATTTGGAAGCATTACCTGTAGCAAAGAAAAGTATGAAGACGAATGTGATTCCTCTCTCTTTGCAATGTATTCCACAAGTTTTCACACCTCTTGAACCTTTCACTATTTTGTCACGTTGTCTATTTTGTTGGGATTTTATAAGCTGCTTTAAATCTGTTGTTCTTTGCGAAACCACTAAGGCCAACTCAGACTGGGGAATATCTATGAACATTAATTCTCAAATATTGTTTCAGCTTTGTAATCAGAAGCATTTCTAAGCTTGGAAATATGATGGCTCTGACTGTGCAGTTGAGGTCATTGTGCTGGTGGAAGGCAAACTTCTGCCTGAGTCTGAAGTCTTTTTCAGCCTATAATGGATGGGGTGTCTCTTTTTTCCCACTTCATGTTGATGCACTCCTTTGTTTTTGTCTATCAAACAAAATCCCAATGTAAAAGACTATGCTTTTAACATGATGAAAGATGGAAAAGTTCAAAGGGTATGAGCACTTCTACAAGGTATTTTAAGACCTAAAGTAACAGAAGGAACGTGTGTGGTGTGTTGTAGGTAGCGGGGTGCCTTGCTGCTCCTGTAGGCTTCTGCCCCAGCCTCAGTTGGCAGCAACACCAAGTCAGTAACTTTTCAGACGTCAGGCAGGTATGCAGAAGCTCTTCCTTGCTCATTGTTATTAATTCCTAATCATAAAAGGCTATTTCAACGCATTTAAGTCAGTGATTTATCATCAAAGATGGAAGTTCAAGCATATTTCTTGTGTGTTTCACACTTTGTGTTTAGAGCATCACTAAGAACAGGACACACTGGAGTAATCACATTCTAGATGACAATGTACAGATGGTAAGATGTCTTACAACACCAATAGGCTAAGATACCATTGTGTATTTGAGTTGGTCACAGAGACAGCTTTAAAAGCCTTGAAATATTTGTTTTTCACAGCCAAAGTTGACAGATGAAGAGGGCTGGAAGAGGTTTTGTTTAGGAGAGAAGACTTACCTGGGTTCTTCACCATCCGGACTAACAGAGGCAGACCAAGAGCCAGCACTGGACTACAGCAAGGTTATAAAACTTCTACATTATCTGTAAAACTCAGACTTTCTTAGCAGCCAAAAGAAGTCTGAAAGTAGACAACACTGAAAAATCTGAGTTTGGGAAAGTGGGAATTACTTTTAGCCATGGAGACTGTAATAAAGACTTTAATAAACCTTAAGAAAGATTTATTAAGATTTAGGTTTGGAAAAAAGTATTGTTTTGGTTCCACAACAGAAAAAAACGATAACCTCAAACATCAGGAAAAAAATGCTTCATTGCTTCATGAGAATGTGGGACTAATTATTTGTTTGCATTCAGGTGGGGTTTCCTCCACTGCTAAGCATCGTCAGCAGATTCAATCAGGTAAGTTCAGCGCTTGTCACAGATTCTGACAGTTTAATTCTATTTAGTTTCATTTCCAGGCTCTGTGTCTCTGCAGTCCACAGTGCTGACGCTGCTGGACATCCTTATCAGCTGGTTTGAAGAGAGAGAATTTGTTCCACACCTGGTGAGTTTGGCTACTTATTTACTCCAAGGTTCTTAAGCAGGAAAATAGGGAGCATGTGACATTACACTGCAATATCCAGTTCTGACCAGGCTGACTGGCCAATTTTTTCAAAATTATTAAGAATTACAGCCCAGCGTCTGCTTCCTAACTCTTAAACAGGGTCGTTGGTTGTACGCTCTTCTGGCCTGCTTGGAGAAGCCGCTGCTGCCTGAAGCCCACTCCTCCATCCGGCAGCTGGCCAGGAGATGTGCCCAGCTCCGTAGCACAATGGTAGGCTTCCTAGCTAGTCACCGCCTAATTTGTCTGTTTTTTTTCCCTTCTGTCTGCAATTTTCTTGAAATCTTCAACCTCCTCATTGCTTGTTTTAACAGAATAGTCAGGAGGATGAGAACTTGCCTCCTCTCAACCTGCTCATCTGTCTTGTTGCAAGGTGACTTCAAAAATACCTACCATAGTGAAATTTGTGTGACTGCAAACATTTTTACAATTACAAATAGAATCCATTTTTCCCTTTGTGTTATGAGCTCTCTTTTTTTCATCTGCAGATACTTTGAACAGGTTGATCTCGCAGACCAGCCGGAATGAATGGGAAGCTGAACTGTAAACTGACTGATATCAGCACATTGGGACAGTTTGTTCTCAAGGCTGCACGTGGAAATGGATGAGCATTTTCACACAATATCCCACCAAAGCATCGGCAGGAAAGCCAAGAGCAACCCCAAAAGGGCTTGATTTTTTTTAAAAAAAAGAAATCCCATTTACATGACCACATTTTTGCAACAGAAGCGGTCATCCAGTGAAAGATTATGTAAAATATTTTTTTGTGTCCATCAAATAAATGGTTTATAGGAAAACGTCTTGTGTGAACATTATCAGTTAGGATCATTTAGAAATTACAAGGTCTGGGAAGCACAGAATCACCTTCAATGCTGCTGCACAACTGACAGGTTACAAAGTTTACTCTGTCCTAGGAGTGACGAGTCAGAGCTGCTCTGGTAGGTTCACACCACGGAAACTCAGGATAAAACAAAGCACGACAACAGCCTCTTACTTTACTAAAGATTTACTATGCACCTACATTGGCACTGATATAAACTATAAGTTACTTTTTGATTTGCTACATGTTAGTTTTCTATCACTGAAGACTAAAATTTACTTAAAAAAAATAGGTAGTTATACTAAGAATGGTAAAAATATTCACTTAATTTATGATTTCTGAAGACAGTTTATTGCACTAGGTTTTACTAAAGGGCACAAAAGTAAAGAGGACTAAATATAAATGTACACCACACTTTCCGGACTTTTATTTGTAAAAATCCTTGAAACCAATTATCAAATTAACTCCTCTTCAAAAATACACACTGCTTTAAATTTTAGGTTGTATTGTAACAAAATGTGAAAATGTTCAACGGACAAGAGTGGAAATTTAATTTTAATCAGGCTGAAACAACTAAAGTAATGTAGAAATACACCCAGAATAAAAACAAACCAACATATTCCTGCTTTCATCTCAGCTTTATTTTAAGTAGTAGAAAACCAAAAACAAAACAAAAAGGTTTAAGAATCAACTTAGTTGGACAAATCACATTTTATGTCAAACAGTGAATATTAGAGGGAATTAACAGCCCGGTCTAAATTATAGAACAAACTGGATTTTACTGGTTGTTTCTACCCAGCCTTGGTTTTATTCACATGAAGACATTCAGCTCATTTCAGCCCCACAGAGCCCATCTTAATGCTAGAATATCAGACTAGAATTAAAAGGACGCAAAAGGAACATTTTCTCTTTGAATCGTTCCCACACTTGCAGTCACAACAGCACTCAACCAAAGGGAAACGAAGAACAGAAATAAGCAGTTTTCCACAAATTTTAAACTGGCTACTGACAAATAATCTGGACTGTAAGAAATGCACCTATTTTAAAACATTTCAAACAGAAAAGAAACTGGTGATCTTAAAAGGACAAATGTGTTTAAAAACCGCCACCACGTCAAAGAAAACAGCTGAAGATTTATTCACCATTCTGGTTATACAGAAGATGACATCAGCGTCTCTTGTCCTTTCTGTCTCCTCTATCTTTATGCTCCCTATCGCTCCGGGACGGCCTGCCCTTCTTTTCCTCGCTCCTTCTCTTCCTCCTCTCCGCCGAGTCTCTCCCTCCTGACTTCTGCCGACTTCTCTCTTCCTTCTTCTTGTCTCTGCCTCTATCGGACGGCCTCCTCTTTCGCTTGCCGCTGTCTCGGCTGCGGCTGCTGGACGTCGAGGACGATGAGGATGAAGACGATGACGAGGATCGGCTGGATCCGGAGGATGAGGAGGAGCTACCACTGGAGGAGGATCCGGACGAGGAAGAGGAGGAGCTGTTGCTACCACTGCGACGTTTCTTTGCGTCTTTCTCCTTCTTTCTTCCTCTGCCTTGTTTCTCCCCTTTCTCCTTTGCAGGGGCATCAACCTCCTTAGAATCAGGCAGCTTTTGTGGACCCTCCTCTTCATCCTCCTTTGATTTTCTCTCTTCTGTCTGGTTTTCCGCTGTGGAGTCCTGGACACTGGACTCTAGAGCCATGTTGTCCTGTGTGGGACTGGTTGGGTCCTGAGCGGGGACAGCAGAGGCCGTTTGGGGTTCTTGACTTGGACAGCCGGTCTCCGTCCCGGGTGACTGTGCTGCTGGTTCTCCCGAAGCGAGGCTCTGTGGGGGCTCATCACTGGAGTCTGGGACTTCTACGCTGCTAACAGCTGCTTCACAGCTCTGAACATCTGGAGTCTTTTCTGCTTGGATTTCTGTGGACTCCTGCTTCCTGTCTGTTTCTACCTCTTCCTCCTTATCTTTGTCTTCCTTCTCTACCTCCATCTCCTCTGACTCTGGACTTGCTGCCTTCTCACTCTTGTCCTTCTGCTCCTCTCCTGCCTCCTCCTTGCTTCCCTCCTCTCTCACCTCCATCACTTCCTCCACCTCTTCTATTTTAACCAATCCCTCTTTCTCCCCCTCCTCAGCATCGCCCCCTCCCATCCCCTTCTCCCTTTCCTCCTCCTCGTCCTCATCCTCATCCTCGTCTTCCTCCCTCCTGGATTCCCCCCTTTTACCTCTCCGCTTCTCTACCTGACCTGCTGGCTTACCCTCCGCTGGGCGGTCCATCCTTGAGGCTGAGCTGCCATCCTGGTCGCGGTTCGGCTGGCGCCGGGGACGCGACTCCATCTTGCTCAAATGTTCGGCAAATGCCTCACGCCTTTCCTCAAACACAGCTGCACGGACACAAAATTTTATAAGTCAGCGTTATTTAAAGAAAGAACTTGGGATTTCTGAAACGTTAGAAGTATTTATCGCCACCACAAAGCAAAAGAGAATCAACTTATAAAGCTCAGGGTTTCCTGTACATGCAAATGATCACAGCATGCCACCACACCTTAAGAATAAAGTTTAAATATTCTGAAACATTAAATTTTACTTTATTTTGGAAAAATCTAAGATGGCTACCGTGTACTGCTCTCAAGGGTGAAAAAAAAAAAAAATTCTAATCACATCTTAATTATTACACGGCATCAGTGGCCACCTATGACTGTGCTTTTATACAACATGTCATTAGAGATCTTTTCCAAAAAACCCAGGAAAACAAAATGCTCTAAAAGGGAGGCTGCAAACTGTCCCAGTAGTTGTAACGCCGATGTCCACATAAACACAATTTAAAAAGTCGAACACAGACCATTGAGTTTCTTGGTGGATTCTTCGAGGAGTTTCTGAGTTGCGGAGCACATTTTTCCAGGCCGGTAGAAGATATGAGGCTTGGTTTTGGTGCGAATGTATTTCACCAGGTGATTGTTGTGGCAGTTCCACTCCTCTTGCTATAGTTGGAGGTAAGATGCATAGTTATAAAGCAGTAATTACTGCATGTCAAGGTTTTTATACTGGTACATCTGTATCAATAAAACTGTGATAACATTTTCTTACCAGCTGAGCTAATTCTACTTTCTGTTCCAGCAGTCTCAGCTCTGTCTGCTTGGCTCTTCTCTCCTCGAACAGTTCTCGCTTTTCATTCTCTACTTTTTTCCTCTCAGCCTCAGCTTGAACCTCGAGCTTCTGCTCTATCTCTGAACGTCGCTTTAGCTGTGATCCAAACAAACGGTAATGAGTTACCAGGAAAGGAACAACTAATGCAACAGGAATCATCCAGTTCTATACCTGCTGGGGGTGTATATTATCATATTAGACTCGCAGCTCGACAATAGGTTATTTGATCTAAAACAAACATAATAATACTAATAATAATAGTTGCGCACCTTCTCAGATGAGACGTTCGATTCTTGCTTGAATTTCTGCAGTGTCCCCATCAGCAGGCCAAACATGCGCCGATTCCTGACATTTAGATCAAAACGATAAATTTAGCGTTTATATATATCTATCTGATTATATGTTATGCTTGTGTTGGCTTACCTCTGTTTCCCCTTTTCATCCATGGTTTGATCCTGAATGAGGTCTCGGCGTGTTCTCTCCTTGGAGGTAGCTACTACAGACGACTGCAACGCCGGCTAATGATTAGGGAGAAGAAAAAAAAAAACAATACATAAGCCTTTTTATAAAAAGGAATAAAGACAGTACAGAGGTATTTATCCAGTAAAGTTCTACTAAAGCTCAGCAAATGATGCATTTTACTTTTTTGACATCGTCATCGTCCTCGGCGTCACTGTCATGACGCACGTCTCTCCTGGCCCTCTGATCGCCTGCCAGCCTGCACAAAAATAAACAAACAAAGCTAAACAAATCTGCAGCCAGGATTCACACAAAATAAATAGAAAAAATCTGCACATGTTCATAAATGAAGTTGTGTCTAAGACAATAGAATGTATGAAGAAAGGGTGATGCAAAAAGGCATAAATCATCATCACAGCAGTTGAAATCTACCATTAATTAGAAAAGCAACCCCACAACTTAGTGCAAACTAATATGAGTCATGTGAGTAAAAACAAAAAGGAGTTTGAGAACAAAAAGGTCATAACCCTCCCCAATCCGGAAAGCAAATTCATGCAAACCCTGACATCACATACATGTGTTTATAAACTAAACAAAACCATTGGCGAGAGGAAGGGTCAAACTGCTTCGGAGAACTTTTGATCTCCATTTAGATAAATAGCTAAGCAAAAAAGAACATTTTTATCATCTCTTCAGATACTTTTAAGATTTAAACCAGTAAAGTTTCAGTTCATTATGAGCTCACTTTTGGGGTATTTATAAAAATATTTGCCATGAATGCATTGGTCAGTTTATAAAAATAGAATCTCCAGAAAAAAAGGGCGGGGTAAAATATCTAACTCGAATGAGAGGGATAAGTGAAAATAATGGGCAAACAAACTACCAGAGGGACGGATGATGTAAGCATAAATAAATGACAAACTTGGGAGTCAAATTTATAAAAAAAATGTTGATTGATAACTTTCAGGTAGCTTGAATGAAATTATACACTTTTATAGACCATGTGGGGATCCCAGCTCCTTTCCTAACACTGTATGCAGGGATGATCTCAGCTGAAAACACATTAAGCGATGCAGTTCTCACCTCAGCAGAGCTCCTTCGATGTCCCTTTGCTTGGCAGGGGTCCCGCCGCTTCCCATATCTGAGAGACTGCGTCTGAAAAACAACGCAAAGTATTAGGAATAACAAACAGGAGCTTATGTTTTTTAAAATAACCTCTACTGTTGTGTTATTCTACAAACATTTTTCATCACTCGTGTCAGAGTCAGAGTGACCTATGAGTTAAATTAAGTGTTTCAAGTAAAGTTAACTCAAATTTATTCTCATCATTGGAGGACAGATTATTCAAAGATTAACATTTTGTACCAATAACATAAAGAACAGCTTAGAAATGAAGTGATTTTGAGTCATAATTTTACACTTGTTTTAATGCATCACCTTTTAAACCTACATACATGGCAGTAGTCTTTTTTGTAAGTTTAACACTCTTTCAGATTAAATAATTTGGTTTGACATCCAACTACTTTGTAAATGTTGCAAACAAACCTACCTACAGGTTTTCACAATCTATTGCTCTTTTTGTACTAATTCATTAGTTTTTATTTAAACCTTTCTTTTTCTTCTTTCATAGTTGGGCTGTATAGATGAGGCAAGTTTAATTTAAGATGTCTTGTTTCTACCCCGTCTGTCACTTTGAATTATTTTTAAACGTGACCCCTCCCCTCCGTTATTACCTGAGGAGATTGATTCCTCTGCCTCTACCTCCTCCCAGGCCTACCATGGGGCCACTGAGCCGACGCAGCTGACCCGGTCTGTAAACATAGAAATTAAAATAGTCAACAAGGAATTGATTCTGTAAACTAGCACCAGCAAGAGGGGAAGATTCGTTGTTTTGAGAGCTGCTTCGGCCCTACACCAGAAGTAGAGCAAATTTGCGCTGTAAAAAAAGGAGTTGACATTCTGACGATCGGCTACTGCCGACCAACAACTCCGCTCTTGTAGATTTAAGATAATAAAAACTTACTGTGTAAACGGCTTTTTACTTTAATAATATAATTAACAGAACTGTTTAAATGGGCATGTCAAAACAACAGGGAGGCGGTGTGTGCCTGCAGGCTGGCCACCTCCTGCTAACTAAGCTAGCAGACATTCAAGGAAGGTTAATAGCTTCAATAACAAACGTTTATCGAATAAAAATGTTCACTGTGTTTATTATTCGCTCACCGTGATTCATTAGGGTCCCGCCCGGTCAGTTTACGAATATTATCGTCCACATTTTTCAAGCCTTCTTTGGCTTTTTCGAGCTGGTCCTGCAAGCTCCGCACAGCCACCGCCATCTTGCTCTCCAGTTAGCGCGAATCACGTGTGCGTGGCTTTCGTTTCGCTAGCGTGTCTTCTTCAACTCTATAAACTGGATCTTGCGCTCTGTCGCCACCTGCTGCTTAAACAAAACCGCAAATTTTGTTATCCTTGGAGAATGTGACCTCAGATGGCGCTGTTCTTACATTTTAAATTGCTTCACAAAGCACCTCTAATCTATACTAAAACGTTTAGATTAACTTTCTACCATGCTGATTTATTTATTACATTCTATATGCGACTGAATCAACATTTAAACGCTAACTCATATCATTGGTAAATAAGGATTAAAAACAGTTTGAACAGAATCATTTGGATCTGTGGTAAAACCGTAACGATAACGCTTCCCGCTTGCTTCATCCCATTCACCCCCCTCTTACGTACACTGGCGTGATTACGTAGGCCATCTTAGCAACCAGCATGGCGACAGTAAAGCTTCGCTCAGTGTTTGTTGAAGCTAGTTAGTTAGTGCCTCATTTTGCCCCGTAAACATGTTCGCATTTGAACAACCTGAGGCTTCTGGACATACCCGACCCCTGCCGCCATTCCTTTTGAATATATCTGAAGAAAATGGGATACCTTGAACTTAACATTTCAATGGAGTCGAGGACAGGTGTGAAATTTTTTAGCATTGGCTAGCTCTTCATTAGCATTTTAGGCTCCTCAAGTAATTCTTCTGAAGACTTTAGAAAAACAAACTGAAATAATTTTATTGGTTCTGCCTTGGACATATTATTTACCAAAAGAGGACGAAAACGTCTTATTTCTGATGCAGTGTTTTAATTAACTTCAAAGCCATATGTTGAATGACTTTGCTGAATATATACAGTTTTAAGTACATAGTATTTTCCTTAACTTACGTTTTGATATTATTTGCATATAGTTAATTCATTTTTTTACATTATGTGCTCATAAATACCCATAAAAATAATAAAATAATTATATTTAGATACTTCTTTTCTGGTGTATATAGAAATGATTGATTTTCTCCTTTAACTTGTCATCATGCAGAAAGCATTCAAATATTTACATGTGCCTACTATGCACCATCTGGTAATTTTTACTGTATGCAGCTGTCCAGTTTAACATCTGTGTATGTTTTAGGGAGTGTATCATCTGGACTAGAGGGCAGTTCTGGAGTGAGAAGGCAGAAAATAAAAAACATCCGTAAGTAAACCCACTAAGGAACAGCAATTATGTATAGATTCGTTTTATAATTTATCTACTTGGAATCTGATTTTAATGATTTTTATAGGTATGGATAAGAAATTATTAGTATGTCCATTCCTTTTTTCCTTGTCATATTGTTCACCTTTGAATGGCCACCTAGAAATACGTGACTTAAATTCATTTTCAACTTTAGGTACTGGTTAAAACAAATTGGGAATCCTGAAAATGTAACCCATAGAAGAATGACATTTTACATGATAAATGTTTAGGAACCATTTCTATTCATTAACATTTTTTCCTGTTTTTTTTTTTTTTTTTTTAGCTTTCTGTCCTCAGTCCTCCAGCAAAGCGGCTCAGTCCATCATTAAAGATCACATGTTGACCCATTATAAAAAGATTTACTCAGCTAAAGGTGAGCTACATTTTCGATATGTTCAATAAAAAAAAAAACAAAGTAGATGAAGTAGCAGACTGTTAATGCACTTGATTACTTGATCATGACCTACAACCACCTCCACATGCCAGCATGATTTAAAAACCACGGATCTCTGGAAATATTTAGAGATGTTTACTCATAATATATCACACCAAAGTTGGCAAAAAACATAACACAGCATATCAGGAAATACATGGTGGTGAAGTTATAATGATTTGACCGGAGTTTACAGCCACTGTACCTGATTATCTTGTACTCCGTCTATCCTGGCCTTACTTGTGAACGTGAGGCCATTGGTGTAACAGCTGGTGCTTGGTACAAACTGAGTCATGAAACAAGATACTGATCCCCAACAGCAGGAAACTACAAGAGCATGGTTTCAAAAGAATACAATCAGGTCCTGACCACAGCATAGCAATACAGGGTGAAAAAGCACTTTAAAAGAGCTGCGCGAACGTGAATGATCTGAGTTGGTCAGAGCTCTTTCACATGGTATGAGAGTTTGATGAAGACAAATAGAAAAAACTGCATTTACTGTTGGTTAAGATAGTTCAATAGGCTCTCTAGAACATCTCTCCTTGCCTTTTTCTAATGCCATTTAGGATTCTGTCTCATCTTTTGAAGTTAAATTTTACTATTGTAGAACCTGATAAAGAACAACTGAATTATGTATTAGGTAAAGCCCTAGGGTGTACTTTCTTTTTACCACTTATCATTACAAAAACAGATCTTAGCATATTTAACACTAATTAGGTTTCACTGTAATACTTATTATGTTTTTGTCTTTCTTTTGCAGCTACTATTGATACCTCTGCACCCAAAAGCTTGATGCAAAGTGTGAAGTGTAAGTACCCAAGTATTAAACTGTGTTTCAATTAAAAAACCTGATCACAAATTATATTGTTTTCCTTTTCTTTAGCAAAATTTAAAACTACGGTACATTAGAGTGCCTCAAATAGTAACATTTATTGGAAGCTCAGTTACATAACTTGGTATAAAATAGAATTATTTTGATTTTTAATTCATCATCTGTAAGTAGACATTTCATGTTAACACTATATAGACTTTGAAGTTAAATATTCAAATCTCGAATGACATTAAATTACTCAGCAATACTAAGCAGCTACTGTATATTTTTTTCTTGCCCTCTGGTGGGAACTTGTTAAAACTACACACGTTTCTGTAGAGAAAAACATTGCATGGATCAGGAACATTTAATAAATTATTATTCAGTAAACAAAATTGACCCACGAAAGAATCAATATGATCCTTTAGCAGTTTAGCTTCTTTGGGTTTTGAGGTTATGAAAACTGGCCAAAAATAATCTGTAAAACTATAATTTTCTGTGCTTAATCAAAAACTTTACATTTAGTTTGGTGATAAAAAGATAAACGCATAGAGAGCTGCCAGTGTTATTCCTGCAAAACTACAGTAATTGGACATCTACAAATTGACTTAAAGCTAAGCCAGGACTTTTTTAGGACAGCGTCCTTCTTGATTGATTCATACCTACACAAAGTTTTCTTCTCCTGTCTTTGAATTTTTTTAAGTTATTCCAAACAAAACCTAAAACATGATTACAACTTTGTTTTACATTTATAATGGTCCATTGATGACGTTTTTTTTAATGGTCATCACACTTGTTTACAGACAATGATCAGATCAGAAAGCAACAGCAGTGGAAAGATGATCGTCCTTCTTCAGCGTTCTCTTCTTCACATAGGAATAGCAGAACTTCCTGTTTCTCAGCGCATGTATGAGATTACATTTTACTGTGTTCATTTGGTTGTTGGTGCTTTGCAATATAATATTTTATGAATTTAAACTTTCTTCCTTCCTCAACTCTTTATAAAATGCATCTTTCATTTATCTGAGCAGTATGATGAGAACCCCTACCACTTCTCAAGAAGCTCCATCATCGCCTCCACCCCGAGATTAAACAGCTCCTTCAATGCCAAGGACATTGTTTACCCATCCTGTTCAGTCAATTCCCATTATGCCCGCCCGTCATCAGAGAGAAGATACCGAAGCCCTGACACAACCTTTCAAAGAAAGCAGTCCACATGTTCGTTGGTAGCTTCAAGAGATCAGGGTTGCTACAAGACCTTCCAGGATCCTGTGAAGAAGACGTACAGTGGAGACTTGCTCGAAAAACATTCCCAGCATTTTACTCAAGAGAAACCTTTCACTCCCAAGACCCTGAAGTCAGATAAGAGTTCATACCTGTCAAGATATCGCTACTACAGAGGACCACAGATTAAATCGTCTCAGGATGACAGCAACTCAAAACTGTTAGGTGGAGAGACAGTTGGTAAAAGGTACTTTAAATGAAGAAAATAATTTCTTAAGTACATAATCTAATAGTGGCTTAAATACAGTGCTTTGCAAAATTATGAAACTTTTTCACATTTTGTAACATCAGAACCACAAACTTAAATGTGTTTTTGTAGGTTGTATTGCAATATACTAACCCAGTATTGTGCATAATTATGAAATAGAAGAAAAATGATACATAGTGTTAAAAAATCGCAATAAAAAAAATCTGACAAGTGTGACCTGCACTTGTCAGATTGCATGTCAATCTGACAAGCAATTGACCTTTTCACCCCTAAATTCAATCCGGTGCGTCCAATTGCCTAAGGAAGTCATCTAATTGTTACTAGTCTGTCTGTGTGTAATTTAATAAATATAGCTGGTTTCTGAAGGTCTTCAAGGTTTCTAGGAAAGCCTTTGTCAATAAACAACATCATAAGGACAAAGGAGATGTAAAATTAGATCTAAATCCAACTCATAATTTGGCATCATTTGAAAACTGATGCCAGATTACAGATGCTCGGAGAGTTCAGAAAAACTCTCCAAGCATTCAGACAGTGGCTGTGTTCTTACATAAAAAATAATGGGTAAAACGTATTGTGAACTTCTCAATTATGCCTCTTATTGTGTTAGCACAAAAGAATAGTCAAATATATTAAAGTTTGTGGTTGAAGTTTTATAAAAAATGAAAAAGGCTAATTGCGTATTTATACAGTTTTTCTGCATATGTAATTTTTTGTTTCACCATCTGTATAATTGTTTTTCTCTTTTTATGCAGCTCAGACCCCAAGGAAAACACTGAAAAACCTGATGGGCCGTCCCAGGTAAGTTTAAATATTTGATCTTGAAGATAAATTTGTCCTTGAGGGTCAGTGCCCCAAAAAGTTTAGGTGGCTCTCTAGTCCTACACTCCTGCATCAAATGGATGACATACCCTTCAGCATGGGATCAGGTTCTTCAGAGTCCTGCTTATGGCCTGATTAATTTGATTCCAGTACGATGGACCAGAGACGCATGTAAAAGTTGCAGTATGCCAGCACCTGAGGACTGGGTTGTGTCACACCATCCAGTAAATAATGTCCTCAACTTGACTCCTTTGTCTAAGGGCTATGAAATCTTTTTAAAAATCCTTTTTCTTAAAAGTAACTTTTATGATTTATCGAAAATGAATTCATGAACCAATGCTATTGCTAATGAGTCTGTTCTTAATGTGTTTTCTTTTTTTTTCCTTTATCACCCTCTTGTGAGTGGGTCATGCAAAATCTGTGCTGGCTGCGTTTCTCAACAATGGCTTGTGGTGAAATATTAGAGAAAAACAAAGCAGAAACCGTTAGGATAAATACTTTCCACAACAGAGATGAGTAATAATGACACAAAATCTTGCCTGTTTTCATTTCCTGTTCTGTCTTGTTTTACAGGAATATTCCACAGAGCACGAATGGTCTGAAGATGAGGTCACTGGTTCATACTTATCACCATTACGACACGAGCGTAAAACAAAAAGCAAGGACAATTCTTTCTTCGACTCCTCATCCAGGTGAAACAATGCAGTAGGGTAGACATGTGGCATTTGTTTTAGATGTTATCTAGATAAGTTGACAAAAAGTTCAAGTATACTTGTGTCCTGCTTTTGTAGGTTCTCTCCAGAAGTTGGGAAGTCCCCTATGAGAAGCCTTATTTTGGCAGAGTAAGTTCCCCTTGGTATCCAAACAGACTAGGTTTAAACAAAAAGAAATAGTTACACACAATTTACAAGCATGGCCAAATAATAATACTTTAACAAACTACAAACTGTAAAGAAAATCAACACCTTTAATTAAAATGTTTCTATTTGTTTGGCAACAGAGAAGAAGAATTGCTGTACCTTGAATTCATTTCTTCTGTGACTGAGGATATCCTGTCCAGGGGCCACATCTCTGACAGGTTTCTTTTTAATTTTCTTTGCCACAAATATATATTCCCTTGAAAATGTATTCATTGCCCTTGACCTTTATTAGATTTTGTCCCATTACAATCACAAAATATTTCGTTGGGGTTGTATATGATGGACACAAAGCACAAAATAAACACAAAAAGGAGAAGAATTGTGAAGTGGAAGGAAAGGGACACATGGTTTTCAAAATTTGTTCTAAAAGAGATTAGAAAAGCATGGCATGCATTTATATTCAGCCCCTTTGAGTTAATACTTTGTTGAACCATCTATTACTGCAATTAAAGCTGGAAGTCTGTTGGGGACTGTATTTAGTACCTTAACTAGATGGAATAAAGAACATCTGTAAACACAATTTTCAAGACTTGTTCAAGATTTTAACTTTAGGTATAAACTTTGACTGAACTGTAGTAATACATGGGAATTATTTGAGCTGAGCTGCTCCTCTTTTATCTCTGAATTTATATTTAGGGCCAAGTCCTGCTTTAGTGTGGGGATGTTGCTTTTAAGGTGATGACATAGTGACATAGTGTTTTACATGTTGGGCAAAAATCTGACTGGAGCATCTTCTTCCCTACATGGCATGTGACAAACTGCAAACGGTCTATTAAAACATTGACTTTCTCATTGCTGCTCATCCATAAATGTCAGATTTGGGAAATGCATTAGTAATAACAGTCCTGTCAATGGATTCCTCTACCCAAGCCTTGGATCTCTGTATCTCCTCCATAGTTACTCCATAGTTACTGTGACCCTCTTGGCTACTTCTCTGTTTATTGTTTGCCAAGCCTGGCCTGTCATTAGAGGTGGCAATGTTTTTGTGGTTTGCAGCTGTGCCATAATCTTTCCATTTCCTATTGATGAATTAAACAGTTCTCTGTGAGACTCCAAAGGTTTGGGAAATCTTCTTAAAACCTAAACTTCCTTTAAACCACTACACATAATTATCCCTGAACTTTTTGGTGTTTGTCTTGGTTTTCTTGATGAGCTTTGTGGTAACACTTTATTTGACTGGGCGTGCATAAGACTGACATGACACTGTCATAAACATGACATCACATCTGTCATGAACATGAATAATAAAAGTTGCATTGAAAATCCATTAAAAGTAACAACTTTGCATTAAAGTTGTTACTTTAATTATTATTTACAAAATAATGCAAAGTTGGCACTTTTAATGGACTTTTAATGCAACTTTGCATTAAAAGTGTCATTGTTTACCTAATGACACTTCATGACAACAGTTATAGACATTCATAAAACCTCCTTCATCTTCATGACAGATATTATGTTTATGACAGTGTCATGTCAGTCTTATGCACACCCTGTCAAATAAAGTGTTACCCAATTTGTTTTCTTAAAAAATTAATCTGAGACTCTGCCAGAAGGGCTGGATTTGTACAGAGATTAAATAGTGGTGTATTCTCTTTGTTCTGGGAAGTTGAATTTTCCAAAATCTCAGCCAGAAAAACATCAAGAAAGCTCCCCTAAGTTGGAATTTTTTTGGGGAAAAAAAAAGTCATAATGCTAAGCAAACCTGAATTTATTACCTAGTATGGGTTTGCGCCTAGAGAATATAAGAAATATGTTCTCTAAGTTTAATGTTGCCCATTTAACCAGTGGAAAGATGCTCCTTTTGTGTTTCAAAGCTTAAAACTGAGAGAAATATGTTATTTTTGGTTTGTATTGCACCAAATCAAAGCCCTCTTTTTTTAAAGTTACACTCTCAACTAAAGAGTTCTGACTTCCAAGAAAGCTTGAACATGGCAACATGGTTTGAACTGGACTTCATTTTGGGGTTTTACAGTAAAAAGAACTGAAAACAAATGCACAGTATTTTATTTGAAAGAAAAAAGTTTTGAATATGGGATGGATTTTTTATCCTGGATGATAGATGGATGGATATAGAAGTCTCATTTTATTGATTAGTGATTGTTAAATTGAAGATCTATCACTTTGATAGAATATGTAGAGTTTAATATATCTATGTTTTTGAAAGGATGCTCAATCAGGTGATGAATCGACATATTGAAAAGAATCTGCATCGGCTTGATGAGGTAACTGTATAGCTTAAATAACATACCAAATATGTTAAATAAGTATTGTTTACTGCTAAAGAAGATCCTAATATGCTTATTTTTTCAGGGTAAAATGCACCATCTTCTGGAAGTGTTGCGTAATGAATTTGAGGAACTATCCGACATATCCACCTCAACTAAAGACCCTCTGAAACATGGGAAAGCTTTACTTGATTCTGTATTTTCGAATTTTGAATTTGGGCCTAAGCCAGTAGAGACTAAAGAAGATGATGACGTCATTACTCGTGCCTTACAAATTAACCATCCTGATTTGTCAGATTATGACGATCTTTCATGGGTTTCTACATGCCCAGAATTTCCTGTCAGAACTGCTTCTTCAACCAAAACAAGGGCAGAGGACGAGAAGAAAGAGAATGATGAAGAAGGTGTTGGCTTAACGTTTTGTAGTGGTGATCTTTTAGACAGTAGTCAAGACAGTCAAGGGGACTTTCTTCAGACAGATATTACTGAAATTAATGTCCAGAATGAAAACTATGAGCACACCGCTATGAGCAGTGACGTGAACCAAAGTGATGAGCCGTCTAAGGAGGCAGAGGATCTGGAAAACATTTTGTCAGAGTCATTACATATGTCTAGCGAAACAGACTCTGAAAACGTAGTAGCTGGTGAAGAGACAAACACAAACCAACATGAAGATGTCAGTGATGATGACTTCTGAGCTGTGCTGTACTCAGGGATTGAATGTGGTTTTTATATTCTGTTCTCAGATGATGTTGTTTCAGTCTGAACTAACAAAGAGGGTATTTTTTTGAAGATTTGTGAAAGTCATTTAGCACTGGTTATGTCTTACAAGGCACATTAAGAAGGTGTTTCATTTGTGTTTTAATCTTTTTAATGAATTGTTTTCTTTTAAAGTTCGATGAAAAATGTTCCTCCTGTTGTGAGAAATCTTTAAACTGGGGTTGTACTTGACCATAACTGTAGTTAAGATATTATCAGTGTTATTTTTAAAAAATAATATGCAGATTTGTGAAGCCTAGATGTGTGAAATAAATAGTCTCACATCAAAAAAATAAAAAAAACTTATGTGAAAACTTAAAAATGGTATCTGCCAGAAAAAGCCCAGTTAGTTTATTTGCAGGCACTTGTTTTTAACTATGTATCAATAAAATGCAACAGGCTATACGTTTGTCAAGTTTGCCTTTTTATGCTTTTGATATGTAGCTTTTACGAGCTTCACCAGAAAGTGTCTTCTGTTTAGAATAAATTGCTTCTTCTTGTTTTGTAAGTTTTCATCTGTCTTAAAACGCTCGTATAACCCGAAGAGTTAATGATCGCGTCTTGGGAAATTTAGCAAACAAATACAACTTTGGACAACATCGTGTGTGTGATTAAAGTCACTGGGTGAACTGCGAGTCGATGCAAAAGGTAAACAAACATGTCCGCGGACAGCAGTTCGTGACAGCTGTCCCATTTCTGGCATTTTCACCGCTCAGCATTCCAGCTGTCTGATGTCATGCCACTGAAAAGCCCCGCATATTCCTCCGCCGCTAAGGGACTACAACGAATTTAAATGAGTTTTCAAATAAAATACTAACACCCACATAGGTTGTGTGTATTCAGAGTAGACTTCCAGTGTTTTTCACTTTGGTTCGAAATGTAGGTGGGCACTAAAACGTATGTACTAAATATACAGCAGCGCGGAGGAAGACACTTGTTGCTCTTCCAATCCCAGGAAGCGAAACACGTTTGGAACTTGAGCGAACTGTTGGGCCAAGGGAGGCATGGAGTTGCTGCGTTAGTTCGGGTCTACGGACTAACTAAATTCAAGTAAAAGTCTCACTCAAAATCAAAAAAAGTATCCGGAGAGTTGTTCTCAGCAGGCATCGATGACGAAATCTTTAAGGAGCTGATATAATTTTGACTTTTAAATTGCATCTCTTGGCTAACGGTAACGTTAACACCTTTTTTCTTCTCAAAATATTTACCGGCGACGTCAGCCTCCCGAGGGTGTAGTCTATTTGCTGGAGCAGAAGTTAGCTGGCTAGCTAGCGAGAGTTGGTTGGTAAATTGAATGACTTTAAAATATAGCAATGAAAAATGGGGATTCGTTACAGAAGACGCCACATTATTTATCCAGTTAATTGGAATATAGTTGTTAGAACTATTTAAAAGAATGTGAGATTGAAACTGCGTGGAGTTAATGAAAAGGCACTGTTTTTGTTTTAGTATATTTTGAATCACAGGTTCAGGCTATAGGACAAGGCTATTTTCCGGGAGGGGATTATCCAAGCGAAAGCCTGAAAAATGATGAACGTAGGTCAGGCGGTGGAATTAAAATCAGTTTTTTCTTCCAAATGAGCATTAGAACAGGTAAAAACTGAATGAATGAGGGATAAAAAAAAAAAAAATCATGTCAACAAGGTATGTAAAGTAGAAAATGCAGCTCTGAAGATTACGTAAAACTGTGTTTGTCTGGATTATGACAGCTGAAGAAATGACTTCTCCCACAAGTATCATACATTTTAAGATGAATCATTCTTCCTCACCTCTTAACCCTGGTTTTTAGGAGTCTGCAGCTGCAGCTCCGGGACCGCATTTGGCCTGTTAGGCCCTCCTAAATGCTTCTTAATAACTTTGTAAAAAAGTATTTACAACTGAGCAGTTTTAAAAACATATAAACGTAAAGACAAAGTTCGTTTAGTAGTTTTCTGTGTTTTCATGAAAGATCTACATAATTTTGTACTTCAGAATGACATTAGTATTAAAATATTTTCATTTCCCCCCCCATTTTTTTCATTTTAAAAAGCAAACTGTATTTTCCCTCTCTTCAGTTTCCACAAATATGGCATGTTCAGTTTAAGAAAAATAGTTTATTCACAATCTTAAACATTGGCTGAGTGTATATATTTTTTAATATAAATAAAACATTTATATTTACACAAAACTTTATTTTTATGAAGGGTTATGTATGTTTTATAGCTCTAGACTAATTTATTAGAAGCAAAGGAAGAAGTTACTATGTATTGTAAAGATTTCTGACCCATGAGATGAGCTATCACCATTTTTTCTGTGGATTCGGGGGAAAGAAAAGTGTGTTGTTACCTAGATATTTTAGGGACACACTGGGAAAACACAGATGTAAATATTTTCAGGTAACATTTTATTTTACTTTATTTTTTTTCTTGACCAATGATGACTGTAATTTCTATTTTACAGTGTTCTGACATGTTTTATAACACTGTTAATTTTTTTAAATGAATATGAAAATGTAGCAAAAATAAAAGATTTCTCAATTTCACTAGCACATATAGTTTAATGCATACCAATATTTGTTTGATGTTATTTCCATTTTACTCAAACAAAAATAAATGAATACTGTAAGATTTTTTATTAAACTATATTTTCACAAAATCAAGAGAAACACTCAAATGTCTACCTCAATTTGTTCTAATCCATTACATTTGGAAAAATATAATTTAGCGGTTATGCAAAATTTTTGATCAGCTTAGAGTTAGGAAAATATGCTACTGCTATGACAGCGATTGAAAATTAGTCTCATTTTCTTCATTACTCTCTCTTCCATTATGTTTCTATCACTCATATTTTTTTGTGTACTGGGAATACATTTTCAAACAATTAAGTGCAATAAATGTATTTTTTGTCATTAAAGTACATTTGACATTACATTTTTTGTTTTTCAGCATGCAAAAAAACAGTATGCTGACATTTGCTGGAGGATTTATTGCTGTTGACATGACACAAGCGGATCTATTTAGTCACATAGTTTAATTAGAGAACTGATGCTGTGTTAGCTTCTCAAAGGAGTGCATTATTTTTTAGTATTTTAACCACTGCCTGAAATAAGTACCCAGGGATAGCAAGAGTTGGGGCTACTAAGGGTAGTATTAGAGTTGCTTTGTGATAAGTAACAAGAAATATGTTTTGTTATGCAGTGTTTTGATGTCCCTCTATACTCTTGTACTCAGCTCATGTTTTGTCTTTCTCCTCTCACATATCAGAGCTGACATTAAATGATGATCCTCATGACTTGAGACTTTCTCACTGTGTTGGAGCGAACACCAGAAGGGAGTACTTCCTCTGGACGACAAGACAACGACAAGACGAATAAATCATGCCCTTGCCATTTGGCTTTAAGCTCAAAAGGACTCGAAGGTATACTGTTTCAAGCAAGAGCTGTCTTGTCACTCGGATTCAGCTTCTAAATGGAGAGTTTGTTGAGTTTACTCTGTCTGTGGAGAGCACTGGGCAGGAATGTTTGGAGGCAGTAGCCCAGAGACTTGAGTTAAGAGAGGTATGTATGGGTTTTCATTAAATACAAATCCTGATTGTTTCTTTTAGGACTTGCTATCGCAGCAGTAAAGTATTTTAGTTAGGCTGTCCTCCGGTCAGACTCCTAGAAATTCCTGAATCGAACAGAAGAGACAGACAAGCAATTTCTTTCCAAATCAATGTAACATTGGAATATACTGTATTATTTAACTAATGTACACACAATCATAGAGCGCTACTTTAATGGGAACAACATCTAACACTTGGTATGAATTGTATTTTATATATATATATAAAAACGAAACCATTCCAAACGTCTAACAGTGTCATAGAAACAGCACTTAGTCAGAATTTTAAAGGTTTCAAATTTCCAGTAGAAACTAAAAGTAAAGTTGTTTCTGTTTCAAAAAACCTGATATCTTAATGTTGAACTGTAAGCTAGATTGAAAGCAAATGCTTAAATGTTATTTACTGAGTAAGAAGAAGCAACAAATAGTTGCAAGAGGACAATATTTATATGTTCCCTATATATATGTATTAGTCTCAAGGATGTTTTAATTGGGCTGAATTTCTCTGTTATAAGCTGTGATATCCTCCAATATCCAGCACTGAATTTGTTTAGAGGCTGTCATTAACATTTTGCCAGTAACTTCCAGATTGCCTGATGCTGCTGTCCTCCACCACTCTGTGGCTAATGTGTATTTGTTCCTGTTTGTCTGTGTATTGTAGATCACATATTTCAGTCTGTGGTACTTCAATAAGCAGAACCAGCAGAGATGGATCGACTTGGAGAAAGCGTTAAAGAAACAGTTGGACAAATATGGGCAGGAGCCCACAGTTTACTTTGGAGTTTTGTTTTACATACCCAGTGTTACCCAACTGCAACAGGAGTTCACAAGGTGAAGTTCAGAAAACCACCACAACTCCCATGATGTAAACATTTAAGAAGCAATGATTCAAGAGTTCTGGTTTGAGTTCTTGAAAATCTGTCAGAGAGATTAATCTCGTACTTTGATTGCACTAACGCCTATAGTGTTTGCTCTGCTCTTACTTCTATGTCACTGTCCCACAGATACCAGTATTACCTACAGTTGAAGAAGGATGTTCTGGAGGGCAAGATCACATGCTCACTGGACCAGGCTATTCGTTTAGCCAGTTTAGCAGTACAAGGTAAAATTCTGTGTGCAGCTTTAGGCTTTAGCCAGAAATGTAAGATTTTCTGTTCCTGTGTGTTTTTGGCCCTGACTCCGTTTACATGCAACACACTAAAAGATAATTTTGAGCCTCTTGGTGTATTTCTTCATTCATATAAAAAACCCCACCAAATTAGTCATAAATTACATTAAATTACTCATGCTGCTCAGACAAACATTTTTATAGTCAGTTTTGGACAGCCGACTTGTTTTGATTTAATAAAAATGCTTCATGTTTTTCAGCAATGGAGCATTTTTTGCACCTATTTAAAAGTCAGCTTTATAAGGAGCTGGTAAAAAGTGCCTTTTACGTAGGGCAAAGTCCTTTTTTGATTCTTGCGATATGCTGCCTCTAAATGTCAACATCTCAAGTTCAAGTTCTCAAGTTCTTCCATTTGATTTTAGATTTCTTCACTGTGTAATTTGATATGTTTACTCGGAAACTGTTATTTTGCTTCTGTCAGTTGTAACTTTCAATCAATACTCATATCCAATCAATACTCATATCTGAAAAACTGAACACATCTGTGATTGTTTTTAGAAAACAACCTGAAGCTGCTAATATGTTTTTCAGACAGTGGTACAAAACAAAATGGATCGCTCCAATTCTAAAATTAGACTG
This sequence comes from Brachyrhaphis roseni, assembly GCA_903066815.1. Lineage (NCBI taxonomy): Eukaryota > Metazoa > Chordata > Actinopteri > Cyprinodontiformes > Poeciliidae > Brachyrhaphis > Brachyrhaphis roseni. The sequence continues at coordinate 74,069 of CAEFZY010050301.1, forward strand.
TCATGCAGTGCTGTATTACACTCTACTGAAGTTTTCTTGTTAAAAATGCAAAGTACTATGAGGAAATGAGTCCCAAGAGTTATGTTTTGGAATTCATGTGTTGAACTGCACTCATTATTTTTTGATGCTGACAGCTGACTTTGGAGACTTCAGTCGATACGACTCCCAGGAATTTCTTCAGAAGTTTGCACTATTCCCTATGGTACGTATTTCGTTTTTTTATTTTCTCCAGTAGAGAAAGTTACTTTTGTTCTTTTGTTTTACACTTTAGCTGTATGAAACCTAACTGTGTTTGCAGCACTGGATTCAGGATGAACGCGTGCTGGAGGAGGCCACTCAGAAAGTGGCAATTCTCTATCAGTCATTCAGGTGAGCATGTTTCCAGCCATCCATTCTTCTCTGTGCTTGGATCAAGAAATCAATAAAGCTCAAGTTCAATTGGCTCTCCTATTTTCTACCTACTCCTTTCCAGTTTGTTCTTTCCTTTTCAAATTTCTTAACTATTAACATATTAGTTTAAAAACATGCTTAAAAAATTGCAAAAAATGTTTTCTGGTAAAGCACTTTGATAAATAGGGATATATAATCATACAAATACTCTTATCCTTCATATAAGTATATATCCTCATCAAACTACAGATGTAAAAAGTTAGTGTGGATCACTAAAATATTGCACTGTTTAACATTTATAAAAACCATTTAATTTTTTATTTTTTTTTGCAGAACTGCATTTCATAACTTTATCAACTAGTTTTCAAAGACGCCTATGTGTTGTTCAATGTGCTAATGGCAAAGAAGCTACTTGCTGTTTCAGGAAATCTTTATCCACTGCTGGCCGTTCTAATTAGCCTGAGCATTCATGCCAGGTTCTGTTGTGACAAACTTGCAATAGCGCAGCAGACATTATGGGGGACCCTTCTTCTGGCTCTGAATGCTTGTTTCTGACTGAGCTATGTGTTTCACACATTTGCTGAAGCACGTAAGCTCGCTGATGATGTTAAGAAAACTATAGTAGCCTTCAAAATAAAAGCAGTATCATTATATTTGGCACACTTATAGTATTTACGTTTTTACTCCCGTCAAAGGTTTTCGGACCGCAGGCCGTAAAATGCCCAGGCCTACTTTAGATGGTAGTTGTTCTTTTTTAGACTTGAGCCTTAACTAATGCCAACAAAACATGGGCTGAATGCCATGAGGAGTAAGGTTCAAATACAGTACAAAACAAACTTATTGAAGAAGTGGAAAGAGGAGACAAAGCCAGCATTGAATCAATGTTATTTTTTTCCACTCCTGTTTCCAGAGATTAGCTTTCTCTCTACCCAACCCACCTCATGACTCTGTAGCCATGAGGTGGCTACACAGTCACCTCATGTGTATATCTAAAACAAAAAAGTTGACTCTAGACACTGTACTGTGACTTGTTTCAAAAGTCATATCCTTGTTTGCTTTGTGTTTTAAGGGCGTTTTCATTTTATCATGATCCATTTTTCTTCTGTTCAGAGGTTTTTCAGCTCCTGAGGCAGAAATGCTGTACGTGCAGGAGGTTGAAAAATTGGAAGGTTATGGGCAGGAGAGCTATCAAGCCAAGGTGGGTCTGCAGAATCCGCCCTACAACTCTGCGCTCTCCTAACCATTCATAACAAAGCTATTTGGTTGGTGCAATGTGGGAAAAAAACAAATCCTTATCAGTTCATTTTAATTCTTTTATTTTATCAGGACAACACAGGCATAGATGTCACTCTGGGTTCCTGTCTTGATGGTATCTTTGTAAAGTATAAGAATGGACGTTCACCTTTATTATATCGGTAAGTTTGAAAGAAATTAATGTCAACTCTTGCTGTGCACTGCCTCTCAGCTGGTTGAACAAAGGCTGCTACACTTTCCCTTTCCTTACTACAAATTCAACCATTTGTAAATATTTACATGTGTGAAAAGAACAGATAGCTGAGCTGTGGCACGGAGACTAAAGGAACGCCACCTACCATTCTTATTAAAGAGAAAATGTTTTAAAACCAGATTTGGAAAACAACAATTGACAAGTCTGTAAAGCAACTGAATGCTAGCTTTTTACCTGAGCTAATAGCCTGACTATGTCCTATTAGTACTCCAAATTGGGTGTAAGTTGACTACTATATGTTTCAAAGTTAAAATGTCTATAAATAAATGTAATGGATCTCATTATGACTGCAATAATCAATGTTATGGTCTAGTAGGAATGTTTGGTGCTACGCCTTTTTTGGAATTAAAGCACTAAAACCATGTTTGTCTGTGTGTAAACACTGGCCCATGCCTAATTACATTTATTGTGTAAGAAGTGATTAATTAATCCTGCTGATATAGAGGAAGCTGATGGTGAAACGATTCCTCTAGGTTACTGAAATACACTGTCTCACGGCCCAGATAGTAAATGACAAGTATTCTAAGGATATGCATCTGCAGGACAGAATTATTTTTAGGAATTTAGTGCTCCCACAATTTAGAAAATAGTCGACCATTGTGTCTGTCTTACAGAAGTAACATCCTTTGTTGTTTTTACTGCCTGTTCAGGTGGCATGAAATTACCAACATGAGTCACAATAGGTCCTTCTTTGGCCTGGAGCTCAGCAATAGAGAGGAGAGTGTTCAGTTCCAGACGGTAAGTCTGTCCCTTCTCAACCAAAACATTGTTCTGTTAACTTTATTTGGCTAAACTAGAATTTTGCCTTTGTCATGGATTTCACCACTGGCTTAGCTGAATGCCTCTTTGTGAGTGTAAAATATTTAGGGTGTGTTTTTAGCATACCAATGTGGAAATACAGAAATAGTCTTGCAGAAGTATTCACACTCCTCAAACTTGTTCATATTTTGTCACATTACAACCACAAAACTCAAACTCTTATTTGAATTTTATGCCAAAGAACAACACGGAATAATACATGACTGTGATGTGGAAGGAAAATAATATACATTTCAAAAAGTGCGAAACTCTGACACCAACCTCACCAAAATAAAATCTGCTGCCAGAATGAGTTAACAGAGGCTGTTTTTAATTTAATCTCAGCTGTTCTGTGAAGACTTTAGAAGTTTGTTAGAGAACATCAGTAAAGATGAAGATCAAGAAACACATAAGACAAGTTGGGGATTTTGCAGAGAGAGTGAAAAATATGTAAAAGCTAGAGTGTATATATTTTTTCACTGCACTGTTGTAATCAAATTAAATTAAGCTCACCTCTTAATTTAGTTTTTTCTACATTTTTTGTGTTGTAGTTTCAGATTTGTGCTTTCTTTCTTTATTTGTAGGACGACATGGAAACTTCTAAATACGTCTGCCGCATGTGTCTGGCCAGACTCAAGTTTTATAAGACCAACAAGAGCAACTTGTAAGCATTTTGCAGCATGTCTAGCCTAGTTCCTGTCTCCTTACTGTCTCGTTCTCCTCTTCAGTCTTACCTCATGTCTTTCCAATTCTTCTCTCTCTTCAGAGAGGAGAGTCCCCCCCTGTCCTCTGAGAGCTCCCAGAAGTCCCTTCTCACTTTATCCTTTCCTCGTTTTCCAATACTCTCTCGCACATCTCTGCCTTCAGATAAGGGGTGAGCAACACTGCCACCCTCTGTCTGTGTGTTCCCACAAATTCGCCACCTGAGGACAAAATAAAAACCCTCTATATTGTCTGTGAATAAGAATGTAGGCGAGCCAATAATTGCGACCACATGTTCTATTGTTCTATTTTATTCAGATTCTACAAGCATTTGGGCAAGAATCAGTCGCTCTTAGTGGATCAGAAAATTCTAGTTCCACAATAAGATGACACCTAAGCACAAAGTCCATTTTTGAAATCCCCTTGCTTTGAAACAGCTAGTAGTGGTTTATAACAAAATGAAGGCAATTAAGAAGAGAGTGCTTGGCCACATAAAGGCGTTTATGGATCAAAAACAGTGCATAGAGCTTCAAAAAGCCATACATTTTACTTTCTGCAGTAAAGCATTTTTGTTTATTGTTGTCACATACTTTCTATGAGTCATAAGTGCATAAAGCAAGGTCCATAAATCCATATTAAAGCCTATTTATTAACATTTATGTCTCTGAAGTGTCTCAATACTCTAGATCAGGGGTGCTCATACTTTTTGAGACCAAGATCTACTTTTTCTCTCACCGGCCGGCTGAGATCTACCTCATGACACGA
>CAEFZY010050304.1:0-13156 GCA_903066815.1 Brachyrhaphis roseni
TCTAGTTTCTTCAAAGTAGCAACCTTTAGCTGTGATTACTACTTTGCACACACTCTGCATTCTCTTGATGAGCTTCAAGAGGTAGTTACCTGAAATGGTTTTCACTTCACAGGTGTGCCCTGTCAGGTTTTTCTACAATCTAATCTACAATTTTCATAGTCATGAAAATAAAGAAAACCCTTTGAATGTCCAGGTGTGTCCAAACTTTTGGACTGTAATGTACATCCCTAATGTTTATTTATGTATTTACAGAGCCAATTGCAAGTCAGAATTCCCATAAGCCCATACCTCCACATAAGTATTTTCCATCTAGCCCTTCAAACTGAGATTTCTACTTAAAATAAAAGAGGGTGACCTGAACTTGCAAAAAATTTAATAAGTATCTGGCACAAATAACTTATTGACATTAAACTCAGTTATTTTAAACACTTAAGTTTAGATGTTATGTGTAGGTGGTAGGGGTAGGAGTAAAATTATAAAATTGGATTTGGGATCTGAGTGTTTTAAAGCTTATGCAATGATACTTGTGTTGAAACGATCAGCTTTAACTCTGGCCTGAAAATGTCCCTCTTTTTAGCTCCTTAAAGACCTTAATTCAGATTCATAAAGCTCCTGGAACATTTTGTCTTTGGCAAATACTTTGAGAGTGTTTTTGTCTTTATGGTTTTCAAAATCTTTCACAGGTAAGTGCTCGATGTCTCAGGATTCTTCAATGAGATATCTATTTTACCTTTGGCAAAATGTCAAACCAAGTGCTTCAAAATATCATTGATAAGTGATATGGCCTTTTTGTCCATTCTAATATTATCTCCTAAAGTCATCCTACAATACGGTTTTACTCAGCGAAACAATGGAAGAAACAACTGAAGAAGGCGACCAATCACTGATTTAGTTTCTACACTGAGCTCTTTAATGTACCCTTCATATGACACTTTCCCATCTGGCACAGATTTTAATGAGTCTGAATTGTGCCCGTGATGTAATCTGTGAAGCTTAGACATGACGTGCTGCATGCAGCTTATCCATTGAGAAAGTTTCAAATGTTTGCTAATGAGACCCTCAGACTCACCACAGTTATGTTGCTGGATGCTCAGAAAGACATGAGGTAATTCTGTAAACAGTTCTCACTTGTCAGGTCACTGTGCCACTCTTAAATGTGCGACCCTGCTCATCGGCTCGGCACTGTCACAGATGGTGGTCCTAAATAGTTGAGGAGTCATGTTGGAGACATCATGATGGGGAGACCAGGCACAAGTCAAAACCCATTAACAGCCTCTGCCCCTGCATTTGTGGAATGGATATCTTTGTATCTCAAGAGCATGATCAACACAAAGGCAGAGAGGCTTTCAGAGCTCTAAGTGATTTAGCAGAAGGAATTTTGCTGTCTAATGTCTACATTGAGGTTTGAGCAAAGGTATGCTCACAATTTCTCCATGATTGCACGTTCAAATCTCAATAAATATCCTTCTGTTTAGGAGCTGAGCATACGGTAAAATGTTCAGTTTCTGTGCCAGATGCAACTGCTCACAAGCAAAGCACCGTTGGTTACTACTATTACCACTAGAGGGGGCTAAAATGGGCATTACATTTTGCACCTTGCTGAAGTATTCATACCTCTTGAACCTTTGACATAAAAGTGTGAAGTAGGAAGGAAAGTGGTACATAGTTTCCACAAATGCAAATCTCAAAAGTAGAATGTGTTTTTTTTGTCACACAAATCAGAGAAAATCTGGTTCGCATTTACAAAAACTAAAATGGAGGAGTTAGCAACGTCTCAGCATCACATTGTGATTTCAACAGAAAAAAAGCTGTGCTTTTGAAAGCAATATAATATCTGACAACTTAGTTGTGAAAGGTGAATTCACATTATATTAAAAAAAAAAAACAGTTTACCCACACTGTTGTCTTATCTTACAATTTACTCAAAAATTTCTATATTTTGCCAACAGTTGATGGTACATTCATTTGTATTTATGCTTATCAATAACATAAACACAGCATTTAACAAACCTCTGAGGTTACACAGAATAAATCACAAGCAGTATGAACATACTTCTGAAGGCATATTTCATTTAGGGGTATCAGAGTAAAAAGGGGTTCTCCAGGTTTTAAAGAATACATTTCATTACACGTTAGGCCACTTGGCTGCAGACAGCCACATCGAAAGAGCTGGATGCTCTCATGGTGTTAATGCAGCAATTTTCCAGAAGGTCGTTTTTTTTGCAGCTCGACTGAATAAACCTTTGGCTGTTAAGTCCCCCTATTACTGTAGAGGTATAGACACAATCAGACTTTCCATGTGGTGAACATTCCAGACCACATCTGCTTTTAATACCTTCATGTGTCCAGCTGTTTCAGACTTATAGGCTACCAGTCTGTTCTTTTCGCTGCGCAGAAGAACGTGAATGGCGGGGTTCTGCAAACGCAAACACTGCTCTGTTGTCGTTTTTAAAAATGAAATCATGGCAAAGTAAACACAGCAGATAATGCAGGAGAAAGTGGGTACGCAGCAAAAAAAGGAACACCAGATGTCTGCGTTTACGCTAAGCTCCCCTCTAAACTGTATAACATTTTACTCACTGGGATACAATAATAATATTGCAGACTGTCATATTCCTGAAGAATTTGGAGAATTAAGAGCATACGTCCCAGAGAAACATCTGCAAACAATGTGGGTTTCGGCTCAAAGGAAAAAACTGTTCAGCCACAAAACATAAAGCATGTTTTTCCTTCATTTATACTGCAACTACAACAGAGACACAGTTGGAACAAGCGGATACAATCTGAATCAGATAATCAACCGGCTGGCCTCTCTACAAAGCTAAATTGGAAGGAGGCAGGACATGTGGGTAATGTGCAGAGCACGGATTTATTACCCTCTTCTGGAACAATGGGATTTTTTTTTAAATTGCTTGGTTTTGCTCATATTGATCTTTGTGCATATATTTTTTGTGTTTATTTAAAATGGTTCCTAAAACTGTGTTAAATTTCTGTATTTGACCTTAGAGAGCCCTCACCCCTGATTTACTGAAAACCCCTTATTTTATAGACTGTTTTTTTTTTCTCTCTTTTTCTTATTGTTCAGCAAATAACAATAAGTAAAATAGTGCAGAAGTTTCCAAATAAAATCTGGGGTCGCCAACCAAGGATACCCCTTGAAAAATACATAAAGACTAGAGACAAAAACAATATATGTATACAAGGCAATACAAAAATATTCACATTCTCTGCAATTTTTTACTTTTACCTATGCTGAAACTAAAACAAATGAATTTAATTTGAATTTTCATTACCAGACAAGAAAAAAAAAAAAAAATTATTCATGTAGCACCAATTCGCATCATATACCAAGGCACGTAACAAACAGATTAAATTTTATACATTTATTAATTCATATATAAATGAAGTACAAAAATGTGAAGGAAATACATTTCCAAATGTTTGAAAATAAAAATCTGAAGCATGGCATGCAGCTTTAATTACAGCTGCACTGATTTTGTTGTATGTTTCTACCAGCTTTGAACATTAAACACATCTTGAGCCTCAACAGTTCAGATTCATTATGATTGATTGGATTTTCTATCAACATCATTTTTCAAGTCTTGCCACATAAAATCGATTAGAATTAGGCTTGGAATTTCACAGGGACATTCTAACCTTGCTGTGCAGAGGTTTTAATGTGTTACTACAAATCGAAAGAACATTTAAACACTCAAACAGATTTAGTTTCCTGAAACTGGCTATGTTAACTAAAAAGGGTACCTTTGGGACCGATGGAAAAACAAAAAAATGTTGAAGATGAAAAAAGATGCATATTTTCCAAAAATGTTAGCGTATTATTTTTACTTTATTAATATATTTTGAGTGTATAAAAAAAAAATTCCAATTTTATTGAGCTTATAAATGCTAGTTGCAGAAAATGCCTGTGGAAGACTGTGGAGAGCTTTTAAGATCCTTCGACAGGCAGCTCGGGTCTCTAAGTAGCACCAGGCTTTGTATCAACATATGTGGGCAACCAGCAGTTTTACTACCTTAATTAATCACAAAAACTATGACATCAGCTGGCTGTGTCTGCAGTGAGAGTTCATGCAGAAAGACGTTGTGAACTTGTCTGACCCTCGTTCTCATCTGGAGTGGAGTGGGACTTGGTCTGCCCAAAAAGACCCTTTCCTGGGGTGCTGAGCAGGGAGCCAGCAGTTTATTTACCTTTCCTGGAGCAATATTTCACACATTCCTCTACTTTCTCTTTTTGTTGTGCTTTGTTATTTAAGATAAGAATAATTGTTTCTGGAACTACCATAGTCTGCTGAAGAGAAAGCTATTTTAATCATCTCAAAGTAATCTTAAATCTTTGTACACTCCTGATGTACTCAGTCAATGACTCAATGTGCCATTCTTATTCCAGCATTTCCTTCTAAGGCTTATACCATTTTGCAGATGAGGAAAAAAAGTTTTAATTTTTCTTAAGATGAATCCAGCCCCTGAAGCAGCATTTGCATGTTGCATTTTAGCATGACAGGTGATCCACAAAGGTCAGGTTTTCTTGTGTGCGTGTGTATATAGATCCACCCTCTTAGTCAAAGAGCGCATCTCCTCTCTGGCCAGAGGTCTGGTCAGCCCAGATGGTAAGAAGTCATGCAACTGGAATTTCAAAACGAGAGGCTTGATTAGCCTCAGACATTATGCTCCAGAGATTGAGTATAACATAAGGAAGGAAAACAAAACAAACATTCTGATTACATTTAAATAGAAGAACTGGAAAAACATAAAAAAAACTGAAATGAAAACTATAAATCAAATAGTTTTCAACAATCTGGAATCGGAAAAGCAGACAGAGATTTCCCATAAGATAGAGGATTTTCAGCTTGGAAACTACTTTTTTTTTTGCTTGTTAAATCGCTTGTAAATGTTGGGAGGGTTCACAGATTTACTGTTTCCTAATACATTTGTAAGCTGCTTCAGCTTAAAGATAGAAACTGCTCACATTAGGCTTGGCGTGTGCCTTCAGAACACACAAGGAGGTGCTGAACATAATGATATAATAAAATAGCTAAATACTTGTCATAATTATGCTATTTAACTTTGAGTGGTTGAAACTTTCAATGACCATATCCTAAATAATTCCTAAATTATAGGCTTTAAAACGTTATTTGGGTTCATGTCCCACATGTGCCTTCCAGCCAGGGTCCTGTCATGGTGTTTTAACACACTGCCATGCTTTGATATCCACCCCCTTGCTATACATACAGACATGTTGTGATCCTATTTTCCTTTCCTCTATGTACATGAAGTTCTACAGAATCAGCAACCAGCAATGGGAGCAACATCAAAGTATCAAAGATTGATATTCAAGAACACCGTAGGTATCCACTGTGTCATGATCTCAGCATCTCTGAGTCGGCCCAAAGTTACGTAAAAAGGCAAAATGCCCCAAGAAAGCATAAATCTACTGAGGAGCAGTGGAAAGTTTCCCTAAATGCTTGGAATGACCTGCTGGCTTCCAAGAATAATGTGAACATAAAGACCTGTGTTCTTCTAAAGACAAAGGTATGTCACAATGTGTTTTTTAAAATGTTCAGTTAGGTCTAATTATTTACTATTTTCAAAATGGTTGTTTCTTTCATTATTTTTCGGTTGATGAAATTGATTGCAACTCGTTTTCTGTGGTATGAGTGGAAACACGTGTGTGGGTTACAGATGTAAAGCTTAAACAAGATGCACATAGGCTTTTTACTCGTACACTTTTTGACAGGACAGTCACAAACGGAAGAAGCCATTTCATTGCTTGCAAGTGCAGCCGTGGACAAAAACATGTTTTTGGAGACATGTACTTTGTATGACCCCAAAAGTGTTTAGTCATGACGGACGGCGTTATATTTGGACCTTGCAAAACACCTTCAGGTTCTCCACATAACTAGTCCTGCTTTGTTAAATAAGTTTTAATTATATATTTGGCTTTAAAAACTTATATACAGATAACATCACATGTGTATGATAAATTTTCTTCATGTTGCATTTTTATCGTTCTCTCTAACAGCTCTTGAATTTACAGGTTTCTTTCCTATATTCTCCCTGCCTGCATGCAGTTCATCTAACACAATATCAAGTAAAAACGATTGAGGGTCACAAGCTTTTTGCATTTTTTTTATGTCTGACATTCTGAGAAATCAAAAGCAATAAATCCATCTGGTTTGAAAGAACATCAAATAAACTTATGTCAAGATATTTGTGCTTTAGTTCTTTTTCTTGAACCTCCAGAGAAGGTAAGAAAGGGCATCGTGTTCAAAAGATTTTCTACATTTTGCTGTTCTGGTGCAGCTTTTCCTCATTCTGCTGTCAGGTATTTTGGGTCTGGACTCACTCCGTGGCTGGGTTCAAGCACGGTCATGCACATCATAATGTGCAATACTTTGTATTTGGGTTTGTCACCTTTGTTCTGGATTATGTGTTCTGAGTTTTGTGTTTTGAGTCATTCCAGTGATTTATGTTAAACTAGTTAGTCTGTGCTTTTTTAGTCCAGAAAGCATGTGTTTAGCTATGTTCTGTTTGGATATAGTTCCCTGTGTCTGTTTTCTGTCAGACCTTCCACCCTCACGTCACCTCTAAGAGTAATCACTCACCTGTTTTCACTCTAATGATCACCCCACTCAGAATTTATACTTTGTCTGATGCTCCTCCAGTATTCAGATGGTTGTCCCCTAGTCTGCATTGCCTTTAGAATGTTTTGAGTTGTTTTAGTTGTGTTATTAAATTCATCACTTCATGGTTCTGCCTGTGTTTGGTTCCCACACCTAAAAAAAAAAAATTTTTAAAAATGAAGTGAAGAATTACGTGTGCTGGTAAAAGCTTTCAGTTTTGTTATTTTAGTTATGGATCATGCGTCTTTAACACATGATCCATGTGTGTTAAAATTATTTTTCAGCCTGTTTGGTGACAGCCAGTTGAAAAAAATACATACTTTATCAATTAAATAAAAATGTTTCTGACTGGTTCCTAATATCCCATGTGGAACAAGAACTGATCTCTAAGTTAATATAAAAGAACATTAGACAAGACAAGCATGACTCAGAAGCTAACAAGAGGAAGGAGACAACAAATCTGAATCTGTATTCGGTGTGATGAATTTGTTCTCAGTAGAAGTATTCAATTGTTTTTTGAAATGCCTCATATCAAATTACAGAAATTTGCCAAAGTTGAACATCTATCACTATGAATACAAAGAACTGGAATTAAATTTTTAAAGCAGTGTTGGACAAGTGTGTCTTTTTTTCTGATATAATTAACTTAAATAACAGATGAGAGAGGCAGTTTTCTTTACAGGCTGTTTAACATCTCGAATCAGGAAACAAATTGTGCATTTTTTGGCTATGGATTAACACCCAAAAGCTGGGCGTTAGTGTCTGAATGAGCAGAATAATTGTGTTTCCTTTTAATTAAGGACAAACTTTTACACTGAGTCATTTCACTATATATTTTTTTTGATGCATACAAAAAAAGTCATCTACTTTTGACCACAATTCCAAAAACAGTATTATGATGGAAACTCAGGGTGCCCAGGCTAAATGTGAGACTTTAAAGAGATGCTAAGGGGAAAATTTCCAGTCCCACTCCTTCACAAATCACAGGACGGCTTAATTCCTTAAAACACAGCTAGTTTTTATGTGGAATTTCATGCAGTTAATGTGCCTTTTATTGATTTTGTCGATTAATAAACGTTTCTGCTAAACAAAACTCAAACATCAGCTGAATGTGTTGACCTTTGCTTCTTTATTCATCAGATATGACAGAGAAGCTATTGCAAGTTTGTTCATGCAGATGTTAAACTAATTTGTGTGCCCATCAGGGATGTGATGTATGATTTATTTGTCCTTTCTGCCGTTTTCTGTATGTCTGCAGCGTTATTCCTTCATCGTACCTCTGATTTGCATGATGACCTTTATTTCTTTCTGTCTTTTAGCTCAAGAATCTGTCACACACAACATCTATCTTCCTCAGGAGGGCTTTTGAGTATTTGATAAAGTGTTCATAGTCATGGAACATTTACTGCCTTCTAAATGTGTTTAAACTCTCCATCTACAATGTCAATATATTTACAGTGTAGTTGTTTTTCCACTGAGTGTTTTAACTGTGAAATTCTTTTAAGTTAAGATTTAATAAAAGTGCAAAATCTAACAGATATTTCCAGGCTGCAAGAAAAACAATGCACTCTGTAGACATAACCTAAAAAAAAAAAATACCTAAAGATTACTTGATTGTTATAAAAAAAAATTATGTCTTTTCCACCACTTCTCATTGGAGCATACTGACTGATAGTAAATGGGCCCACTGTCAAATAGGGACTCTGGGCTCTTCATCAACCTTTCTTCATTCCCACCTATCCAAAAGTCTGTCAGTATGTATCTTTCACAACATAAACAAAGACAGGCTGCATGCAGTGTGAGCAGTTAAAAAGGTGAGCCAGATAAATGTACCTTCATACAAATTCCCACGGAGTGAGGCAGCATGAAGAGAAAGGATGACACAGTATTGACCAGAAGCTTATGAGAATTTTGGTGAGTTACTCAGAATGCAGTTGCTGAGATTCGTCTTCACTATGAAAGAATAATGGAAAAAGGAAAAAATGTAAGCCTTACTAAAGCTAGTATATAATTAATCATAAACAGAATGGCATGCAAAACTATTCATAATACTGAAAGTTTTCCACATTTTGTAATGCTGTGACAGCAAGGTTCAGCAATACAAGTGAAAGAATCAGAGAACGCATGCAAAATGTTTCATAAATAAGACGAAAAATTAGGGCTTTATATTCAGCCTCTTTTCATAATCCTGAATAAAAGTGTAAAGCAACACAAAGTTCAGGGACTAAGTTGTACATTTTAAAGCATCAGTGAGTTATAAAACAATATCCTAAGTTTCAATAGAATTACGTGGCTTTGACACCAATGTTATAGAGGCTGAAAAAGATTTAGGCGACTGGGCAGGGGGTTCAATTTCAGCAGGACAATGATGATAACCATACAGTCTAGGGTAAAATGGGATGATTTAGATTGAAGCCTGTAATATGTTCAGATGATCCAGTCGAAATCTGCAAATAAATTCAATTGGTGATTTGCAGCAAAACTGAGCTTCAGCTAGTTTGCAAGGAACATTGTTGGTCAATCTCATATAATCCAAACCTGTGACAAATGATATTTTCATTTCATATTCTGCTCATTGTAAATCTACCTAATCGCTACAGTTTTTCTCAGAGTCTTAAAAATCTAAATTATCTAGCAGATACACACAAGAAACACTGCTTAATAATAAAGCTGTTTGTGTTGCTGTTGCCCAGTAGAGTAGCAACAGTCCTGAACAGATGCTGTGGTGCTGGCTAGGAAACCTGAGCGCCTCCAAGGAGGAAAATGGTCTTCTAATAAATCCCTCAGTCTGTGGAGAGGGAGCCCTCTAAAAGTTGCCCACAATTAAAATCACAGAGCTGCCACGGCTTGTCTCTGTAACTGGCAGCATGAGTGATTTCAGAGTCAGCCAGGTTTTGTTTTTTTAACTGCTGGTGCCATTCTTCGAGCAAAATAAATGGAACAAGTCGGTTTTTTGTTTGTTTGGGCACTGCTAACACACACGTTCGGCCAAAACTGTAATTATATAATTCCATCTGATGTACTTATAGGAAATAAGGTCTATAGTCTTGCCATATACAATATAGGTCACAGTAAAGGCAAATAGTTTGAAACAACCTGTAGATGAAGTTCAATTATACCACACCACAAAAAATATTTGTCCTCAGGAAAACAGCTGCAAGCTGTAAGGTTCTGTCAGCATGAGTGTGTAAACTTTAACTTCACTGTGGTATGATGATGGGGATTAAGGTTTTCCAGGATAAATCCCTTTGTCTGTACTGGCCATTCAATCAGTTAACTGGAGATTTAAAGTTTGCTTCTTCCTACTTTTCCTTCTTTCATGCTGTGTTGAGATGCTCTTCTGTATCAATTCCATGTTTTTAGTGTTAATGCATTATATTACTGTTAATGCTAAATGTAAACTACATGCAGCAGCTCGATGTAGAAGGCTAAAAAGCCCTGTGGTGGCGGTTACTCAACAGTAGTGAGTAATAATTGGTGACAAAATGCTACAATCATGATTCCCTGAGTTAATGAGCCATTCAAGGTTTAGACTAATGTCAAAGAACAAACTTGTAAAATCTACTCCACGACCTTTAAAGCTGCAGTATGTCACTTTTACCAAAATATGTTTTGTACATATAAACTGTCCTTATGTCGCGACAGTATAAGACAGAACATATTTAACCCCACCCCCTCCACACAGTGCTCCGATTACAATCTGTAGAAATGCACTGCTTCTGGCTAGAAACAACCAATCAGAGCCAGGAGGAGTGTCTTAGCACTGTCAATGTGCAAATGGTGGCAAAACAACTTACTGTCAGAGGAAAGCTGTTTATGATATGGTTCTTTTTTTAAAACAAAAGGTTAGATACGCAGTTTTAAACCATTATGCCAAATATTTTTTTTAAGAATTTGTCAGTGTGCTAAAAGTTGATATATGCAACATGATATCATTTTGTAGCACAGTTAATTCACTGTTACCTTCAGTTGTTATGAAAATGTTGCATATTTCAAAAACAACTCAAAAGAAACTTGACTTTGCATCATAGCCATTTCTCATGCCTTGAAGTTGGCCTCTGTCAACTCTCCAACAATCCCCCTTCAGGACATCATCACAGTAAGGATCCTCCTCCATGTCGTCCATTGATGCCACTTACTCAATGAAGGCATTTTTTTCCCAACAGGCATGGACTGAGAACTAGGGCATATGTGCTCAGACTTGCAGTTCCACCAAGTGTTTGCTAATTGCTGAGTGGGGGAGGAGATGGGGGGCTGGTAAGTGGTGGGTTGTGGGAAAGAGGTTCAGTTGGGGACTGAAGCTTCAAGGTGGAGCGTTGCAAAAAAATAGGGGATTCATTGGAGAAGTATGGTTTAAGGCACCCTGAATGGATCCAAGGATTCCTCAAACATGTATGAAAGAGACAAAGCAACCTGCACTGAATTGTAACATAGTATGAAGGTAAAACAAAACAAAACAAAAAGTTGACTTTACATAATAACCCCCTGTAAATAAGCTTAAGCATTTCTTAGGATTTTCACAGATGCAAGCATAATTATGCTAGAGCCTGGTTGATAGCCAGGTTCCTGAAGGATATCTAACCAACTAATCAGGGGATTTGGAAGGGAGTGCATTTATGTACTTGAGCCTGTCTGTGTCATTCTGACCCAGTTGAGATGAAAAAAAAAATTAAGAGCCAAATAATCCTAAACCTTTTAGCGGCTTTAGATTTCACTGAAGTTATTTATTGTATCATTATTCTGCTTTCAAAAAGAATGGTGGAAAGCCTCAATGGCCACACAATGCAAGGGGAATACTTGAGTAAAAAAAATCTCACCTTCTATCTCTAAAAAATAATAAAAACTATGGACTAAACTCTTGCCATGTTCTGCAAAACATCTAGCCACCATTTGGTCTGAGGTAAGTTGTTTTTGTAGATTAAACTTGCAGGTACTTGATTTTGCAGTGCAATATTACCTGTGGTTTGTCCTGGAAGTCATTAAATTTAAGATTGCATATTGTTAAAGTAAGGATCATGTTTTCAAAAGTCAAATGCATATAATGAAAACAGCAGGAAACAAAAGTAGCAATAGTCCTTGCAGACTTTGAGGTGGAATCAGATTTATTCTGGTTAATGTTTTCTAGATGAGTAGCTGAAAATGTCCATCAGATCGTTTTCAACCACATGGTCCTGAAAGCAGCCTGGGCATATTTTTCTTTGATATACATTTTCTGCTTAAAGTAAACGTGTTAACAGTTGTAGCCGGAGTAGATCTCTATGTAGTTTCCATAATGGTTTTTAGTGTTCAGTTTTAGTTACAGCTTGTCTATGATACATTAGTCAACGGAGCACAATGTACTGAATTATTATAGCTGTAATGAGATTATAGTGATTTATGGACACTAATTGGGTTCTGTCGTCATTAGTGAAACTGCTGTTGTAACGAGCTGATTCATCATGATACATTTGCTTTCTGTGTAACTCGGTTGGTGGAAAATTGTGTCAAGGACCAAGATTTTAAATTTTTGATTTATTGAAAAGAACATTATATAATTTTTTCCCCCTCTCGCTCTTTTCCATTGCCTTTTCTGTGTTTAATAAGGTTTCTCTGAGAATAAAGACCCAGAACTGTGTCATCTGTGCATGCGATTTTCTATTGAATTCATTCTCAATCAGTATTAACAATCAATGTTAGTTTAGTTTATTCCTTCTGTAAAAGTTTTTTTTTTTGCCCTTTCACCAGCTTTATTTTTTGCAACTCCAGATGATGTCTGGAAAACATATATCATTGAGAGAGGTTTCCACTATATATTGCCGCAGCCCAGCAGGCTGCACACCCCTGTATTATGCCTCCCAATGGGAGAACCACCGGAAAGTGTCAGTCATAAGACTTTGGCATCTGCAACCTAAAGGAAGCAAAACACTTTGCTTCTTCTCCACTTTTCCTGACACAGCACATTGCCAAGGACATATGTACAGCCGCGCTGGGAACTCCAGTGGCATTTCAAACTAAATGAGGGCAGTGGGGGGAGGCAGAAGGTGACCAAAGATGGACATGAGGAATTTTGTAAATTGTGTTGTATTGAATTTTGTAAGGGGGTGCAATACTTTCTGGTCACTTTCATTGATCACCAAGCTTTTACAATGACAAAATATAAATCTAGGGCCACTTCTTGCATTTTCTGCTGTGTTTAAACATAACACTGGAGCCAAAGTGTGTTAGGCACTGTGAAATATCTCCAATCACGTCCAATTTAGCAAGTGAAGTCTTGAGTTTATATTTATACAAATGCTTCGTCTTGACACCGTGTTCCAAATTATTATGCAAATTGGATTAAAGTGTCATAAAGATTACATTTTTTGTTGTGCTATTAAATTTATAGATATAGATGTGTGTCAGGGCTCTTTGAATCACTATAATTAATTTCAGAGAGCTGGTTGATTAGTTTGTCTGGTGAGCTCAATTAAAGGAAATCTACTTAAGAAGGATGTTCCACATTATTAAGCAGGCCACAGGTTTCAAGCAATATGGGAAAG
>CAEFZY010050315.1:0-84920 GCA_903066815.1 Brachyrhaphis roseni
TATATATATATATATATATATATATATATATGTATAAACCTTTAAATAATAATACCGTACTAATAATAAAATATCTCCCTTATCATTCTGCCATTTTGCAAATACAAATAATTTGGTTATTCATAACCCATCTAACATAGTAAGAGGTTTGTCTAACCTTTTTCTAGGTTAGATGAACCTAGTGAAATTTATGCAAATATGTTGCATAAAGTGTTATGCAGCACATTTTCATATTCTCATTTTAACGATATAATGCAATGGTAAGTAGAAGAAAGCATTTTCTATAATAAAAATACATCAAATTGATTTATATTCACCTACCCATCCTCTTTTGTCATTCCCTATGGTTCTCATATTTGAAGTCTTTATACAATAAATCAGGTTTTTTTTATATTTCAGATAGGTTTTCTTTTTTTTTGTTTAGAATGACTGAATCTCAGTTTAATCACTCGTCAGCATATTTTTTTTCCTTCTCATCTTCAACTTTCTCTCCAGACCATCCTTCTCCTCCCTGCTGTACCTGCCTGGTGTGATGGGCGGAGCCTCAGGTTACGGGTTAATGATTCAACACTATAGCTGCTGAGATTGACAGATATGGAAAGAGAAGGAAAGGGGGAACGAATGAGAGAAAGCTGGAGTGGAGTGAAACAGACTTTGCAACGAGAGCTAGGAAAAGTGTGCAAGGGTAGAAAAAAAAAATAAAAGAGGGAATAGGTGGTAATGCCAGAGGGGCTGCAGACTGTAGACTGTCTAGGAGTCAAGAAGGTTCAGAAGCTGAAACTTCTCCACAGCTGAAGTTGTTATTCTGGGCACAGGCCAAGTTGATCGTTTGGCTCCTTTGATCCATGCGGCCTGAAGAGGCTGGACAGGTGCTCAGCTTCAGTACTGATCTACACCTCCTGCAGGTAAGTCTGTCTGTTTGGCCATGCTGCAGTTTTTCGTGACTTCTTTAAGTTGTGTACAATCTGGAAACATCTAAATATATAGATGTTAAAAATTAATTGTTTTTATTCCAGTTTCTATTCACTGCTATCACACAAAACATCTAATATAGTCCTTATATAGAAGGGATGTTAATTATACCCAACTATTTCAGTATGCCTTCTGAGAATCCAGCTGTAGTTACACATTTCTATGAATTATTGATGAAGCAGCAGGAAGTGTACAGTGCAATGGCTGGATCAGTATAATGATAGCTGGCATCATCTTCCTGCTGCACAGCTGAAGAATGCATTTCCCATCCCAACACCTCCAAGGATCATTTCCAGCACAGATCACTTCCTACATTAAGATTGTTTATATTGCCATCACATGGTCTTTCTGTGGTATAATTTTGAAAAAAGAAAAAAATAAATAAATAAAAAATAAATCTGTGACTGCACAAGCTGCAAATATTTATAGAGTCTGTCTCGATTACACCTGCCTGGTGGTTTTCATTTAATATTGTGTGAACTGGAGGTTATCTCCTCAATCTGCCCCTTGGCTGTACTTCTTTATAGCATTAAGTTCCTAGAAAGCTCACAAAATGTGTTTGTGCACAGCTCTCTTGTGTGCTTGTGCTGCACGAGCTAGTTAATAAAATGCTTAAAGGCAAAACCCTTGTAATTTGCAGGAAGTAGGGAGAGTTTTGTTTTGCACACGTCTGTTGGCTCTGCACCAGCAGGTTTATGTAGCTGTGCTTCCTCCGTCACTGAGTTGAAGAATAAAACGTGTGATTTTTTATGAGTTATCTAACTTCTCGCCACTTTCCGAGAGACCACCCCTCAAAGTGTGCTGCTCTGCTGCCCTACAGCTTTATGATTTGCTTTGACTCCTCGTCTAATCTCAGAGCCGTCCAATGTTCAGGGTGAGGCAGCAATATATTCGGGGTCACGTGAAGTGTGCCGTGAGCGAGAGCAAACATGTCGGCTTTTACAGAGGTGCATCTTCAGTTTATTAGTCAGGGAACCAATCACCTATTGTTTGAAACAATTCCCATGGAGTTCCTGTCAATTGTGACATAATCATCCTTCTAATATCTGGGAAGGAACCGTATTTGCAGAGCTTGTGTAAACAGCTGATCTCTGTTGGAGGAAAGAAAAAGCAGAGGCGCTAGACGGCTAGTTTCACTCAAACATAAATAATAACCTTTATTGGCAGCTCTTTACAGTGTCATATTTCTGTACCAGCGTAAAGTTAACAAAACTGATGATAAACTCATAGTGCAACCAGTAGTTCTCTACTACTTTGCAATGTTTATCACTAATAAGAACTGCAAAGGCTCTCCAGTAAAAGCCGACAGGATGCACCCTGTTGACTGTCCATCATTAGCTTGCATTATTCAACAGACCTCATATTGTTTCACAGGCAGTGCTGGTGATTTGTTGAAAATATGTTGGACATTGACAGTTCAAACAATCCCCCCTCCTCATATACCTTCAGGAGACTCTGGCAGTCTGCAATTTAATCTAAGTTTTAGCACTTCTGAAAATTTCAGCCACTATAAATGTACAATAAAAAAGAAAAATGGTTATTTCTGTTGGAGAATAAATTACTCCTCCCAAAATGACTGAAATTACAATCTGACATATCGTATGTCCGATTGGACATAATGTTGAGTACTCATGATTACTCAGCATTTTTAAGTTTAAAATCTCAGACATTTAGTTTGTTGAGCTCCCTAAAGTAAGTGTCAGCACCATGGTAAGTATGAAAGAGGTGCGTGAGACTTTCAGAAAGAAAATAGTCCACAAGACAGAAATTCAAAACACTTACCAAAATGCTGAGGTATTAGTGTCCAAGCAAGTTTACCCTGAAAGCAGCATGCGAGATGCTAAAAGAAGGCAGAAAGTGGGATATATTGCAGGCTCTTGCTTAACAGGAGAAAATCAGTCTCTTTCCAAAAGCCCTTAATTAGACACAGATTTATGGTAAATAGCAACAGCTATTAAGAACTAGTTGCTTAATGAGGTATCCTAATTTAATTTTTTTATGGGACTGTACCTTGTGTATTTCTATAAGCAGACATCTTATGTGTATTTTGTCATTATTTCAGATAATTTGCTACAGTAATTATTATGACTTATCTTCTCTTTGTAGCTATGGAGAAACAGCTGGAAGAGCTGAAGCAGCAGCTGGAAAAACAATGTCGGATCAACCAGGAACTGCAGAGACAAAATAAGGACCTGGGTGAGTACAGCAAGCATTATATCACCTCTTGGTTAAGGTGCATTGCGTATGAACTTAATTAAATTAAATGGCATGTAAAGTGGTAAAGTCAAAGAGTTGATGCAGTAACCTGCCCACTGTCTCCACATGCTTGCACAATACGAAAGATTGTTGCTGCCTAGTCAATAACGTCATACCTTTTTGCTAATGTAATTAACAGGATTTGAGATTATACTATAATATTACAATGGCCTATTATGAATGAGTGCTTTGTTCTGTTTATCTTCACTATCCTTAGTGAATAATATAACTACTGCTAGCAGTGCATGCAAACAGTGTATTTCTTTTGTTATAACATGCTTCAGAGCATGTGGTAGAATATTGTAATGTATAATAATATATATTTATGTATATTAAAATAATGTTTACTGAGAAACTGTGTGAAGTTTTTGTGTAGGGTGGGATTAAAAATTCATATATATTCTTTGATTAATTATTGTACCTACGTATTTTTGATGTGTTGTTGTAATTTGAACTCACAGATCTGTGAACTTCCTGATCCATTTCAGCATTAATGGAAAGCAGCAGTCTGCAATGTATATACATATACATAAAAGCAATGCATATTTTTAGAGCTGCTTATACATTTAACACTGGTATAGAATAAAATGTAAAAAAAAAATGAAGCTGAGATATCATTTACATGTTTGTAGTTGTGTAGAAGTTTGCATTTGCACTGCAGTACAGCCACCTCCAACAGGAAGTTAGAAAAGTGTCTCCAATAGGATTTTAAGGGATGACTCTCGCTATTTCTGTTGCTTGAAATAGAAAGTCTTTTTGTCTGACTGCTTTCTTCTATTGATGTGCTCGCTCTAGTAAAATAATGTTTTTGGTAAAAAATATGTTTTCAACTACATTGTACAGTAAACAAGCATCCTTACTCCCATTTCACAGAGCAACGGCTGAAAGACAAAGAAAAACTTTTGCAGGAGCTGCAGACCCAGTACCATGATCTTGGTATGAGGCCCACATGGGTATCACCTACACACCTGATGCACCTCCTCAGTTGGTTAAAAGTGATTTTTGATGATGATCTCTGATCTTTTGTTTGTTTTTGTCTGTCTGCCCCTCCGTAGAGTTTCCCTCCCCGCCTGCTAATGAAGTAGAGCCTGAATTCAGGAAGAGTCGAGCCGCTGTTATGGCCCCTGAACCAATTCCAGAGGAACTGGAAATTTCACGCAACATGGTTAAGAAGACTCCCAGGTCAGGAATAACACTGCTCACTACTTTTGACAACGCTAACCTACAGGACTCCTGGGGTCAAACTGGGTCATTTTTTATCCCTTCTTCATTTTTTTAAAATAATGAATAGTTCTGCATAAAGTAATGCTAAGGGAAAGTAAATGATTTGGTAAAAATTCCCATCCTCTTTTGCATTTATCAGACCCCCAAGTACACATACTGTGTCAGGTGACTGGATCTCTCAATGAGATTTGTGATCTTACATTTAAGGTGACTTTTTTTTTTTTGTTTCTGCAGTGAGACAAGTCTTATTGTTAAAGCCATCCAGAAGAACGACTTTCTGAGCCGCCTGGACAATGAGCAAATAACCATGATGGTGGATCTCTTAATGTCATCACACTACAAACCTAGCGAAGAAGTCATTAAGGAGGGATCAGAAGGAGACCGCATGTACATAGTGGCAGGTGGGGTCATGTCCGGATGTGAGCCTCTCTGTGTGTCATGATAACATTAAACCTGAAATTAAAAACTGAACATCACTCTTAACCTATCCAGAAAGCAATGTCAGAGGTATTTGCTCTTTTCAGCTGGTGAACTCATCGTGACTCAGTCAGGTCGGGACCTGAGGACTCTGGCAAAAGGAGATGTTTTCGGAGAGTTAGCCATCCTCTACAACTGCAAAAGGACAGCGACAGTCAAAGGTTAGATTCTTCAATATACTGATGCATTAGTATGTGATGATTTGTCTCTAATCTCACATAATAACTTGTTAATTTTGTGATTTTATGCAGCATTGTAGCGATTTACGTTTGCCCTGAACATCAATCAGTTTGGCATCTTTCTTGTACATTTTAATGTGGTGGACAAATAGCTTCAATAACTCCATCATAATACAATAATAAATAAAATCAGTTTTGGAAGATGTGTTTAGATTGTAGAATTTTTCATACGCTTTGATCAAAATCAAATGACATTGAATAAAATATGGCACCTCTATGTATGTTTAATTTATATTAAAGTTATTAAACAAACAGTCTCACAATCTCAAAATGTGTATATTAATATATAGTGATGAACTCCTGAAATTTCCGATCAAATATCTTTGGAGTTTATCTCAGCATTTTTAATTTATTGAGAGCAAAACGTATGTAATAAACATTTTATTTAAAGAATAACAAGAGGCCTTTGCGAGCTTATTCTTAATAAAATCAAGCCCTAAATATATTACTTATCAAACTAAAATCAATTCAGTAATGATTAATTAATAAAGAAAAAACAAATAAACAAAGTGATTTAATGGCCTAATTTTGTTCTTGATCTCTAATTGTCATCTGAGAGGACGAACTCCAAGCCTCAGAACCAGAGCAACTTGATTCGGTTTGATGAACAGAATTATTTCTTTGTCACAAACAGCTTGTTAACAGCTTTTCACTGAAAGGTGTTGCTTTGTTTTTCCTTAAATTTAGATTAAATGTCACATAGCAACAAACCTTACAAAGAAATTGCCTTAACCATGCAGCACTGGAAGCTTCTACTGACCAATTAGAAGAGAAGAGTAAAAAGAAAAAGTATTGAGAAAAACACCTAAAAAGACTGTTTCCATTATTCATTTTAAGAAGTTTTGACCTTGTTTTGTGTTCACATCATTAATCAGCTAACACACATGTGCATCTGTGGTGCATGGAGCGACAGACGTACAGAACGATTATAACTAACAAGTCCAAGAAAAAACGAGAGCAGCTCATGGGTTTCCTCAAGACGTGAGTTTCATTGTCCTGCAGCTGATGTGTGATCTGTTGAATTGTTCTTAGGTGGTCCTTTTTGTTTTTTTACTTTACAAACAGAATTATGTCTGATTCTGCCATTTTAATAACATGCTACAGGTCTCGTACTCTCAAGGATCTGAATGACGCACAGTTGTCCAAAATTATCGACTCCATGGAGGAGGTGCGTAACTTTATGCGATTAACCTCTTCCGACAAACATGCACTTTATTCAAGAACGTTTATTAAACTCACAGTGATCTGATGTTTGATATTTACTTTCTAATATTAGTCAAAACATCTGATCATACAATAATTGTTACATAAATCTTTTTTTTTGTTTTTTTACAGGTTAAGTTTCAGGACAAAGAGGTTATAGTTCGAGAAGGAACAGAAGGAAACACTTTCTACATCATCCTCAAAGGAGAGGTAATTTAATGTTACAATATGTGTGTAAACTGACACATAAATGTTTCTCCATTGATCTTAGTTGTGTTTTGTCCTCACAGGTCCTGGTGAGCAAGAATGTGAATGGACACCAGAAGCAGATTCGCAGGATGGGAAAAGGGGAGCACTTCGGGGAGCAGGCCCTCATACGGTAAGCATACAAATGCAGCAACTGCCTGAGGAAATGTACTTTACCTTGCAAAGAGATGTGAAGATGTGTGTACCTGCCTTGAATGCTGCCCTGTTTACCATTTTTCTGTCAAAATTTGCAGATTTTTTTTTTTTTTACATTTTGGAGACTTTAAAAGACAAACAGAAAATCTTAGACGCACAGTTAAAATGCATTTAACTCTGATGTTAAATGCATTTTTGGGCCTTTATTATGTTGCATGACGTAAATAATCCACCATTGATAATAATTGCATTGTTTTAACCACATACTGTATTACTGCCACAACTTATCTAAAATGAGCCATCAGATTTTTTTTTTTGCCCCCAAAAGTTTTTTTTAAAATTTTTTTGGACAAAATAGATTTTTTTGTTTTTGTTGTTTGACTTATTGAAAACATATTCAGAAATTATATTGATAATGGATAGACTTTTAAATGCTTGTTTGTTTCTGTTTTCACAGAGAGATCTTGAGAACTGCCACCTGCACGGCTGATGGTCCTGTTACATGCTTCTCTATTGACAAGGAGTGAGTCAGTCACGCTTTGGATGGACATTTCCTCTGTGTTTCTGTTACCTTGGCATCATTAATTTTTAGAGAGCGATTTGCCACTTGTTGACATGACTATGCTGTTTTTTTAAGGGTTTTTGAAGAGACAATCCCGGTAGAGCACCTCGAGCTGTTTGACGAGTATGTGACTATTTTCCACTGAGTTCCCAAAAGTGTACTGTGAAAATATTTTCTCAGCTTCTTTATTGCTCGTTTTCCATCTTGTTTTATTTATCTGTTTATTTTTTGCTTTTAGCTCCAAAGTGATGCAAGAGGTGCAAGGTCCAGAAAATCCAGGGTGAGTTACAGTGAAAGAAAACTAAAGCCTCAAAGATTTTGGTGCCTGCAGGCTGGAAGAACATGTAGAAGCCCATATGTATCATCTAGTAAATAAACAGCTCTGTTAACATCTTTACCATGTTTTTAAGAAACTTTAATGATGTCAAAACCAAAGTTCAGAAACTCAGACCAATCTATTTTTTTTTTTGCATTAAATTAAAGCTGTTTGGCAAACTTTTCTGTAAATTCAGTCAAGATAATTTTTCTTCACTCTCATATAGATTTAATTTTTAAAACTATATGTAAGTGGTCAAATCTCTAGATATACAAGCAGGAGAAAAGGTTGCCAAAGAAGTTAGTGTGACTCTTTGTCAGCCATAATGTCATTCCACAAGTCTGTGTTTCGTCTCTGTGGTAACTGACTGTTGTACTCGATAATATGGTGGTGTTAACCTTAATTACTTTCACCATTGCTTCAAGTCTAAGCCAAGCAATCACCGCTGCATCAGTATATCTCACACCAATTTTAGAAAGCTGTTAGCTGCTGGTCCACTAATGAGTCCAGCATGACTCAGAACACTGCAGTTTCTTTCTTCAGGGTATCCATTCTACATAAGCACTAACACATGCAAGTTATTAGTTTTGTCACATTCGTTATAGTAAGGAACAACGGTTGGAAGAGGAAAGCAGTGTTGTGCTACTTTCATCCAGATTAGCTCTAAGCTTTGCTTAACTTTTGGGTTTTGCTGCCCAGCCTCTGTTAGTACACCACATTCCATACATTCTCAATCAGCTATTTTAGTGGGGCCACCTCCTCAGCAGGTGTAACACATGGAGCAGAAACTAGTTTTCCAAAGGAAGGCATGTGGGTTGTTCTTGAAATGTTTGATTAGGTTTACTTCTTTGATTGCATCTTAGTAATTCCTGATTATATCTGTAAAACAAATACACTTTGACTTGACTTTACTCTCCAAAATTTATGCTGGAAGCAAACATAAATGCTACAAATTACTTACAAAAAGTGGGAAATATGTCTCTTTCTGTTTTAGTCCGAGCTCCAGTCTGAAGTTTAAGGATCTGGTTCCTGTTTTATATCAGGAGGGACGCTATCAAGGAGATCCTGTCACACTTGGAGTTGGAGGATTTGGTCGTGTGCAGCTGGTAGGTGTTGGCAAGTCTTACGGATGTGTGCATGAACCAACTTTTACAGAAATGGCATTATGATGGAAATGATGAGTTCTAGCAGCTTCAAGTTTGCTAAAAATGATGTCGTCTTTTTGTTGAGCTCAGATGACCACATTGAATCATGGGAAATACTACGCCATGAAGCGAGTCAGCAAGAAGCAAATTGTTTCCAAGAGGCAGGAGGAACACATGTTGTTTGAGAAGAAGATCCTGAAAGCAATCCAGTGTGACTTCATTGTGAAGTAACTGCCATCCAATATACTCTCTGCATTTTTATTTATTTATTTTTGACATTGTACAACCACAAAATTAACCACAAGTAATTTCTCTCTCTGCCGTTTGTAGACTTCATGCCGCATTTAAAGATACAAGGTACATCTACATGGTGATGGAGTTCTGTGGTGGTGGCGAGATCTGGACCAAGCTCAAAGAAGTGTAAGCAAAATGAAAACCTGGTGGAATAAAAAAGCAGCACAGTGAATGAATGAATAACATCTGATAAATCTGATAAGACAGAACTGAAAGAAAGATATTTATATAAGATTTTCTCTGACAATTTAATTGGGTTTAATTAGGACTAATTGTATGTTTATGACATCAATCAAAATAAGACATGCAAAAAATAAACATTCAAAAAGTATGAAACCCATTTTATTTACTTGTTTGTACCCAATGGTTTTAAAAAAAAAAAAGAGCAGTAAACGACTTAGGTTAAGACATGTGAATGAAAGAATATTAAGACTGCCACCCAAGTTACTGAAGTGCAGTTCTTTTTTTACATCTTTTTCATCGCTGTAATGACAGAGGGCGATTTGATGAACATGTTGCTGTGTTTTGCACTGCCTGCGTGGTGGAGGCCTACGCTTACCTCCACAAGAAGAGCATCATGTACAGAGACCTTAAGCCTGAGAACCTGATGCTGGACATGAAAGGCTATATCAAACTGGTGGGTCCTTGGACTCTAAATTTCTTCCACGGTTTGCTCTGGAAGAGATTCTGCTGACTCTGGATTTTGTTTCTCAGGTTGACTTTGGTTTTGCAAAGGAACTGGTGCGTGGTGAGAAAACCTACTCCTTTGTGGGCACGCCTGAGTACATGGCTCCAGAGATCATCAAGAACCAGGGTCATGACTTTGCAGTTGACTTTTGGTCACTTGGCATTCTGATCTTTGAACTGTTGGTGGGAAGGTAACTACATTTGACGGGATCCATGCCTCAGAGCAAATTATGTCCCGCTACTTCTCTCAGATTGAAACAATATTCATACTGCTTCAACTTTTTTCACATTGTTTTACATTACAGCCACTGTGTTTTTTGATGAAGAAACAAATTACAGCATAATTGCACATTTGAATAAAAACGAAACAAGGTTTTCAGAATTGTGTACAAAAAAGTCTAAAACGTTGTATGCATTTGATCTAACTGTTCCATCGTTCTTCTGACTGTATATTTAGATTTGTTTTCATTGTCTTGCTGGAAGGTGAACCTCAGTCTACATGTCAAGTATTTTGCAATCTATAGCAAGTTTTCTTCTAGTAATGCTGTTCCCCTTTAACTCTGACCAAAAAAACATTTCCATAGCAAGATACTACCTCTACCATGTTTCACTATGGGAAAAAGCTCATTATATGTATAGACCAGGATTCTGCAACCTTTATAATCCAAATAACCATTGTGATTTTTGATAACTATAGGATACGTTTTGTCATTTTTAAAGAACCCCCATTTTATTTCTAATTTTGAGTTTTAAAATAAAAAAAAGTAAAACTTTTGCAAAAGGAGGATGGATATATTCTATGGGATGCTGATTTTTGTGGAAAATTATGTCAAAAAATAAAAAGAGAACCGATGAAACCCAATGGCATGGTTTCTAAAAAAGTACCAGTAATTAAAAAAACATGCCAGACAAGTGCTTCTAGTGTCATTGTGGAACTTCATTGCAATTATTCCATAAAAAAATAAAAAAAAATAAAAAATTGCTAAAATCATCATGTGTTATCTATATTTTAAAATATTAGGTTGTTTATAATTTTTACCAAGTTATTAAGAGCCATTGCAGATGGCTGCTGTAAACCATGAAGGTCATTTTTTGTCTCATGTGACTTTTACATGTTAGATTCTCCTGAATGGGAATTATTTATAGCTATAGTTTAATTGAAGAAGGTGTGGAAAGATACAATAGGCATTAATACTTTGGAAAGCTGATTTACTTAAAAATGTCCAGTTTGTTTTCATACCAAAATCATTTTCTAACACTTTCATATACAGAAATATTTACCAGCAGATGGCAGCAGAAACATAGGATTGATGTCATCTTGTGCGTTGATTTGAGTGTTTGAATTAAAGGTTTACCAACAACTCTCTGTTCTGCCTTTAAACCTCCAGTCCTCCATTTTCAAGCTCGGAGCCTCAGAAGATTTATTCCAAAATTTTGGATGGAGAACTCAAGTTTCCACCTTACCTGAGTGAGGCAGCAAAGTCAATCATCAGCAAACTGTGCAGGTAAGCAAAAAAACAACTAAGTAATGGCAAAGCAAGGTGGTTCTTAAAATTAAGGAATTTTAAAGTTAATATTTCACAATAGCAGAGTTGAGTTGAGCAAAATCAAGAGAACGGTTGTGAAGATGCATTTGGTTGTGTTTTGTTTGGTGCTATATGAGCTCCTGCAGTTTTTGATTGACTGTCTCTTTGAATGCTCTTTGTAGACCTCGGCCAGGTCAGAGGTTAGGAAACACCAAGAATGGAATCAAAGATGTCCGGCATCACAGGTAACCATGGCAACATGTCGTCCTCATGAGGCAGAGTCTAAAAATCCTTCATCTGTTCATGTGTCATTCCCTACAGCCTACTCTGTGCATTAGACACTGAGTAGAGCTTTGTGGAGCTTTTGTGCTGGAAAACAAAATGTGCTTGCACATGCCAGGTCTGGGTTCACAGCACTATTCATAGAGCAGTGGCTGCATTTACACTTAGTCAACCCATATAATGTGTTAAAACATTGGCATATATTACAAAATTGCATTAGGATATATTAATTTATATAACTGCATAATTTATGAGCAAACGCAGACAAACATGCTTCTTTCTTTATGCTATGATCACATGAGAGTCAGGGTATCATCAATTTATGTTAATTCTCACAATGAATTAACAGCCTGATCAAATATTTCTCTAATTTGTCTTTTTTTTTAAGGTGGTACAGCAGCATGAACTGGCACAAGCTGCGTATGGGTCAGCTCGACGCTCCAACCATACGACTCATCCGCAAGGCAAGTGGAAACGTCATAAAATGATTTTTTATGTTTATATGAAACAGAAGGTGTTTTATAGACAATTGAAATATATAAGATAGTAGATTTACTTCAGTTTACCAGAAATTATTTGCTGTCCTTTTTAATTATATTGTGTTAGTGATGGTGACTTGGAGCCTCACTGTGTTTCCAGCAGTTTTGGACATAGCAACTTTAATGTAGGACTAAAACCTTTTATTACATCTAAAATATAACGAGAAGGGTGAAAAGATATTAAAGAAATGCAATCCACCAATAGGTACTATAAACGTTTCAGCTTACAAAAGTTGGACCTCTAGCAACATTAAGATAATAAAAAAGGCTTAAAAATATATCTTGTCAGAAAAAAAAATGTATTTGAGGTAAAAGGTAGTGTACGTAGTGTAGAGTAGCCTGAGGCTGCTGTCACACTGTTTCTTATCTTGCCACATTTGCTGATATATCTGAAATTTTTTTCACATGGCTTTGAAGGTCTGAGGCTTATGTTGTGAAATATCAAATCCCGTGAAGCTTGGTTGTTGCTCATGATGCACCATGGCTTTGTAAATTTCATGTCTATTGCGATAAAAGGTGTAAAATGGCTCTGTATGCTTTTGCATCAGGACAGAGTAACAGTGGATTCTCTTTGTACTCAGACATTCTAGTTCTAGTTTCTCGGCTGGAAATTAAACAAAAATTTCCACTGAAGTTGTTATTCTGAATGGGAAGGGTAAGATGTTGCAGAGTACCCTCAAATTCAGTGAGCTGCCGCTCATAGTGAAAGTTGCAGAGATAAACAATTTATTATTTATTGGAACATCCAGTCGCTTGTATTAAAATTAAACCAGAAGTACACACAATACTGTGAATTTTTGAAAAAGTTCCTTTAATACTTCAACACATAAAACAGAGATACATATATTGACATCTGCTTTTATTCAGTAGTTTGGACCAAAATTGAATCAAAACTACATCCTGCTCATTTTCTGGCTCAACTTTCATTCCCTAATCAAAGTCCTGGTTTCCAAAAAACATCGAACTCAACAGGGATGTAACAGTGTTGTTTTCTCTTTCTCCACAATGTTCACCTGCCCATCTCAGTGGTCAAATAATTGTTAGCTGACCTGATCAGAAAGGAGGCCAGGCTCTCATGTTGGAGATCCCACTTCAAGCATTCTTCATGAAAGGGTGACTTCATCAGTGCAGAGTCTCTGCGTAGCTTTGCATGAGATTAAGCAATGTTCAGCATTCAAGGATAAGCTATTTGCAGATTTGTCTGTGGACAGTGACATTGAGATGTTCACGGAAAATCTGCCTATTAGCTGATTTCTTCCATAGACCACATTTAAAATGGCCAATAGAAAACACAGCTTGGGAAGCTGAAATGTTTAGGCACAATGCTGCTTGACACGATATCTGCAGCCAATCCAGAAGAGCTGACTGGATTGGATGTTGACTTCTGCAGTAATACTAAGACAATTTCCACTGTCTATGCTAATACGTCTTAAGATACATTTGGTGTTTGAACTAGCAAAATATGAAGTTATAAGCATTTTTAAGGGAGTCTCAAGTATTTAAACTATTTGGCGGTTGTGATATGATCTGAAACCTGAGCCTACCTGGAACTAGATTCTTAATTTCTTTATTACAAAATGAGTCATTGTGAGCCTTTAATGTATTTTCAATACATTCTGGATTTCAAAACAAATGTTTCGCCATTCATAGGGATTGTGCAGGTTAAACAAAATGTATATTTTTTTAAATTGGCCAAGACTTATATGTGATTGTTAATTTTAAAAAAAAAAATATTTCTTCTTTTTCAGGGTCCCTGCTACATCAACTTCGATAAATTTCCTCAGGACCACTCAGTGGCAGAAGAGGAGTTTTCTGGGTGGGACCGTGACTTCTAATTCTCACGTTTAGGTTGAAGAATCGAATGGTGGGCGGTTTGTCCTTTTCATCCCAAAAAGGACCCTAATTAAAGACACTGACTTTAGTTTATTCAGCCTCTAAAGGGGCCAAAAGAAGATTAATGCTACTGGGTACTGACATATCACACAACACATTTCTTACCAAATTTTCACACCAATTACACTGAAGCTCCAGGGAATCACTGTGACAATATGTGCGGAAGCTCCTCTGTTGCAGCGAGCTTCAGCTCACACACAAATGTACCTCTGCAGACGAGGAGGAGGTGTAGAGGCAAAATGGTAGGACTCTGTGTTTTCATATTCAGCTCAAAGATATTTGGTAGCTGAAGAGTAAGTGTTAAATTCATGAGACACCTTGCAGCGATTAAGAATACTGACCAGGTGACCAAATGCTTCCGATGTAAGGAAGAATTTCAATTAAAAGTCTTTTCTCACTTTTAATTGTGCAGGACAGTAAAATAAACAAACATGTCATATGTTGTGTTCAAAAACAATAACAGGATCAATCACTGTTTTGTGTACAAATTATATTTCTACATGGCAAATAATGTATTAGTAGTTGCAAAAGCTCTATAACAGAACCAATAGACCCAATAGTTTTAAGTTGCATCCTTTATTAAAGGATAAAAGCAACCAGTTTTGTACAGTAAATATTAATCATTGTGTGTTCTGAGTGAAACCTGTTCTTAAAATTGTTCTGAACGACAGGGTACTTGTGATGTTGATCAGAGAGAGCTAAACATACTAAGAAATGCAGAAAACCATCCACAGTTAAAAACGTTCAAAATGCCGTCAAACAGAAACTAAAACAAGGAAGATGAGGAAGAAAACAGAAAACTATAATTCAATTAAAGAACAACCAGAAGTATCTGCTTTAGGGTGACCAAAGAAAGTCAGTTCTTAATAAGTGAATACTGTAAAGATTAGAAATCAACTTAATAAAGCCAAAATCATCAGTAAGGAGCCCTGGCAAAGTCCAGTTGTTAAAAAAAAAAAAACTACACGGTGCAAAAGAGATATAATTAACTAGCTTTAATAGAAATATCACATCATTTTAAAAAAAAATCCCATCAGGATTCCCTTTTAATATATCACAATACTTGAAGAGGTAGTTTTGCTTTATCCAGAAGAGGAAGTACCATCACACCAGTGAGCGAGCAGCATCTTGGATCCAGACCGACAAGATTAACATAATGAAGCTGCCAGCCCAATCCCGGAACCTCAATCCTAGAGAAAGCTTGTGGGGTGAAACAAGCTATTTCTGAGGCAAAATCAATGACCAGGAAATGAATTAAAAAGCCTGTTCACAGGTTGAGGAAGTTGGTGGACTCCATGCAATGCAGAGATTAAGCAATTCAAAGGAAGAGTGGTTTTCCATCAAAACATTAGATCCATAATTCACAGCTACGTTAAATCTTTGGTATGTTGAGTTTAGTTTTCCCCCTACTTCACCCACTTTACCTGATGAATTCAGGTAAAGTTTTAATGGGCTGATTTGGAATAAAATATATTCCCAATGGATTTGTGCATATGGAAAAAGAAGATATTGTATTTTGAGCTTTATTGCTATTTAAATAGTAAACTGCTATTTTGAGCATAAATGTTCCTTTGTGTGTTTTGTTCTCTTGATCTATGTGGTTAAAACTCAGTTCTTGTTGTAGCTTTGACATTGATAATGCTTAACTGTTTGTAAAAAAAAAAAAAAAAAAAATCACCTATTGCTGACTTTTTCAATCATGTTCTTATTGAAATGTTTAAACACATCTTGATGATAAACTGAATGACTTTTGTTCTTGAATCCCGTGAGTTTGCATTTTGTCACTGTCGACCCTGAAGTGTGAAACTCTTCTCATGTTTTCCTTTTTTACGTTGTGACCAAATCTCCTTCCCGACCCAGAGAGGGCAGGTAAAGTATTTATAGATTAGATGTGTGATTAGTTACGAGCAAGGCTTCAGGGAAACATTGTTGTTGCTGTTTGCAGGAAGGAAAATGGCCTGACGTTATCAGGGAGGGAAAATAGCCTGCGAGGGGGCCTTACCTCGCACGTTTCACAATAGCTGCAGCTGATTTGGCTCTGAAGGTGAGCAGCTGTCCAGCGTGGCAGCAGGTTTTAAATTTGTAGCGAAGAGTTGTCCTGTTCCCTCCCTTTAATGCATGTTGTGAGCCTGCTGAGAGTACTTTTCCATATTAGAGAGAAGAAACTTCACATTAAAGTAAACATAGCTTCTAGTAGGAAAAGACACATCAGCAGATGTTTCCTTCCTGCAAAAAAAAGAAAAAACCCACACACAACACATTGAGAGGTGGAAGTTAATACATGGAGAGCAATGATAGAAAAGACCCAAAGGAAGCACATTTTGGTGCAGATGTCTTTGCTGTGTTTAACTGTGTTTTTTTAATTTTATTTTGCATGTAGGGTCAAGACTTATTTTGAGATATATCAGTTTCATTCCTTCTTTTATGTTTATGAAAAAAAATCCAAAAGCAACGCAATAACTCATTAATCAGTATTATGCAAAACTACCCACTGACTTCAGCCATCTGTTCCTGCTAATCGGAACCAATCTGCTGTATGTTTACTGAAGTTAAACAGCCTCCGCCTCACTGGTTTAGAGCTAGAGCTGTGTGAAAAAGTCTTTGAATAAATTCTACTTTTGTTAAATTAGCATAATCTCTCACCCAAAAAAATAATCCAACTTTGATTTGAGAAATTTGTAGAGACAAAGTATGATGTTATGAAATACTATTTTTCTGTAATTTTCTGTAAAAATTGAGACAGCTAAAAACCACTTTTATGCTAAATCATATATTCTGGATCATTATTCTGTTGAAAGATTGAATGTCTGACAAGTTTTATTTAAAATCTATAGTAATACTCAGAGTTCACAATGCCATACACTTTAAACAGTGTATGGCATGTACACCATGCGCAGCATTAAAGGTCCTCTGCCATCCTCATGAGCCTGGTCCTTTTCTAAATTCATCCTTCATTCAACAGAACCTGGAGTGTTTTCCTGCTAAAATGCTTAACTTTAGTCTCATCCTGGCTAACCTCTTGATTCCAGTTAAAGTCCCAGTACAGTTGAACAACCTTCACATTTTTTTTGTGCTTGTGATAGTAGAACAGAGAAACTTTCTCATGGCCTCCGTCCTCAACAACAACTCAGCACAGACAAAGTGTGTAATGATTATTATGAGGACCTTGTGACTCAAAGACACTTTTAGACATTTTTAGTATTTTTCTTCCTTTTTTGAAGAGTTGATCTCATTGTCTGTATTTATTCCCCAAGGAAACAGGAACTCATGGATTACTAATTAAGCCTTGTTCCTCAACACTTTTATTTATTGCCCTTATTTTAGAAAAAGGTAGATTTAGGTGAGGAGCTATTTTATTGTAGTCATGTCAGTATTTAGGAATACCATTAACTGTTCTTGAATGGCATGTTCTCTTGTTTTACCCCTTTGAAGAAAAACAGGCATCTGGTCACATCATATTAAAAACTACGTAAACGTAAGGTAATTTATTTTTGCTTGGGTGTCAGTAATTTTGCCAATAAAAGTGGGGGAAAGTCACCAAATTCAGTGGATAAGACTGTATGATAAATATCTGCATCAGTTGTGTGCTTTTTAGCTGAATACTGCAATTAAATCTAAATATTTAATATGCAAAATCAGTTGCAACACTTGCATATCGTACTTATATTCATTTTCATATAAGTTATAATATGCTGAGATCCAACATGTTCAAACTGCATTACCAAATGTTTCATAAATGGCAAATAGAGCTTGTGATGGGAAGGCAGAGATGATTCAACGATGTCAAACTGAAAGTGGAGTCAACGTGATAAGGTGACCCTGTAGACAACTCTGTTACCATGACTACAGATGCTCTTCTCTTTGATTCTGGCCAAGTTGATATAAATAAACCGTAGCACGTGCATGGGAATCCACAGTGATGCCAGATTTAATATTTAGAAAAGTGTTTCTGCCATGACGGGCTTAACCAATGTCACGCACGCATGTTGGTGAAGGTCTTTAAAGTGACAAAGCATCATTTATAAGAAACAGTTCTGCTCCCCAGTCTCCAGGATTAATTATAAATGTTCAGGGAGCTATTTTCAGCATGGTTATTTGTCACTCTGTGACCCCTGGGAAAGGTTTGGTTGCTATGTTGCTGCCTTGAGCAAACTAGTGAAAATAGTCCCATTCATTCACAAAAGGTAACCTGCAAGGTTGAACCGTCACCATGAAAATGTGTTATCGTTAAAAAATTTGCAGACAAAAACCGTTCAATCAAGGGTTTTATGCTGGTTTTACTCATTAAAGAGTCAGGGTTTAATTTGATAGATCTTCCATTTGGTCATGTCTTCTCAGCTGAGTGGTCATGAATAAATTGTACTCTGCGTTAACACTTAGTCTGATTAATTACTGTTTGCACTTTTGTTTAAGCCACTTAATCTCCCTGTGTTTGCTTTCTGCTTTGTTTGATCATTTGTCCCATGTATCTGAGTGGGAATTTGTATGTGAGTAGGTCCAGAGAAATGCTTTAAGGCTCTGCCAGTCTTGCAGTATTTTTTTTTCCACACATGCATTGTAGTTTCTTCGACATGAAGCTCATCACATCAGATGAATGTGATGAGCTTCTCGTAAGTATTTTTATGTAACCACATCGACCTGCAAACCGAAGAGGACTACATTAATGTGCCAAACACTTCCCTTCATTTTTGAGATCATTTAGTAAGTTTACTAGAGCAGGGGTGATCTGCTGCTGTCACTGATAGCTTTCCCATAGGAAAAGAAATGGAATCTGACAGAATGATGTATGACATGATTTGAATTGCAGGGACCTAAATGCGTGAAGGAGAAATGCAGATACTGCAGGATGTAAAAGAAACAAAGTTTACAAAACATCTCCAACTTTCTGTTTCATATTGATTAAATAGAAAGTTGGGCAACAAACAATTGCAGAAATTAATTGGTACACAACAGGATGCTGAGCTACTGAGAAGAATGTAAGAAAGAAAAAATTTGGTTTAGATTAGCGGTATTTTACCACATGACCTATACATTAATAGGTAGATCTGTCTCATATTTCATAATTAAGTAAACAATCTTCTAATCTTTTATACTGAGATTAGTAAATCACATAGCTACAGAGAATATCTTTGTAGTAATGAATGTTTAATAAGAATCAAAATGAGAAGACTTACAAAAAACCAATAGAGGAAACAAGCACAGAGCAGTCACAAGGAAGAACTAAGATAGGCAAAAGTAGGCTCTATCAGAGAATGACTGAAGGAGAGGGGCTTAAAGATCGGGATCCTTGGTTACTGGAAGAGAAACAGATGGCTGATTGGAACTGGTTGTAGGTGTGAAGGAAGAGCAGAGAGCCAACAGGCAGGCTGAGGGAAAGAGACTAATAAGCATGGAGGAAGGTGAGGAGGAAGTATAAACAATAACCAAAGGAAAAACGCTGGCAAAGTAAGAATACACGAAGAGATTCAATATGAATGAATGAAATACAAAGACAACATCTCAGCTGAAATAAACAAACAAGAACATAATCAAAATACAGACAGATGAACACCAAATGACACTTTTCAGACTGAAACCTTTTTCCTTCCCATTGAATAATCAGTTGTTATTCAGAAACTGTATTTTATATAGTTATTACGTATATTATTATATGTATATTATATATATTACCATTATATAGTTATTTTCTTATGAACTATATTTTTAGGTATTTACTCAGGAGAAACATTGGCAGCAAAATGGACTAACAAACCAAGCGATGTCAAACACAATCTACTTTCTTCTGATCAGAAATTGAAAAGTTCCAAGCTCTAAAAGCTGAAAGACGTTCTCAGATTTTGTTTAACCCTGAAAGACTACACTTTTCTGATTCTCTAGCTTACTCTCAAAAGGAATATGAAGAGGGAAAAATTAGGAGAGAAGGCTACAGTTCATCCAGCGGTGAATTTCACAGTCACATTGAGATTGGTCCACCTGTTTTGCAGAATACTTCGGTCCCTCTATGCAGAGGTCACGTGTTGTCAGTGTGTTCCAGTCCCTCTGCCCCATCTTTGGGTGTTTGGAAACATTGGCGCATCGTTGTTTGAGTCAGCCTTGGGGATCGGTTCACAGAGTTCAAACCACAGCTGGGATGGAGGATGTTTTAGTGAAATAATCCACACTTCTGAATGGAAAACATAGAAAGTCTTTCTTCAGGATGGCAGGAGTAAAGACAGGACTGAAAATGTTTTATCAAACATTTCCTGTGGTAGAAAGTAATCAGGCAATCCCTTAGACAGCATGTTGTTGTTGAACTTGAGAGCTCTGACTACAAACCTTTGCATCTCTGAGATTGTCAGTTGAAAAGGCTTTTTCTTCTGGAAGGATGGTTTGATAATCTGTATTTATTCCCAGGAGAAAAGAATAATCTGTCTCTTCAGGGTGTTAGTCTAGGTCTAGACATAAAACAAGAAAACATATGTTTCTGGAAATCATCTGACATCTTTGGTGTCCATCTATGCTACTCAAGGAATAACTGAAAGGAGGGAATGCATATTTAATTATCATGGTGAAGTTACATAATCACTTTGGTTGGGAGTTTTCGGATTATAAACTGTTATGCTGTAACAATGAGAAGGAATAGCAAAAGAAGTTAAAATGCCTTTCATTCAAAGACTTTCCCAACATTTTATGCTCATTTGATTTTTCTTGTTTTTTTTTTTGTTTTTTTTTTAGGATATTTGATTTTCAAATTAGCATGAGGTGAGAACAAAGCTCAAATTGTTTCCTGAAAATGACAAAGCTTGCTGGGAAGTAAGTAAACAGGAAATCTGTATTAAAAACACATTTCACTCCCTTCAAAGCGCTACCTCCATCTGTAGTTCTGAATATTTGCAGGAAGATAATAAAACAAAAATAGAACACGAACGCTAAAATTTGATGTGTTACCACTTGTGGGAGCTCTTTTAGTCCCTCAGAGTTCACTTCTTTCCATTGTTTCCGTGTGACCGGACACCATTTTTGCCCTGATGCTTTTCGCAGAGGTAGGACTGTTGAGTTGATTCCTGAGATTTCCTGTGAGATTTCCTTCAATGTTTTCCTCTGCTAATCAAAGGCTCCTCTCTTTGGCATTTGAAATAAAGTTGCTGAAAGATATTAAGACATTTATATAACTTCTTTCACCACTTTCACAGCTCGCTGTATGGTTAAAGACAAAAAAAAACAAAAAATCTGCAAAATGTTTATATTATGATTCAAATTTTGTCATCCAGAATATTTTATTGAAAGCTGAATACTCAGTGCAAGCTCCGCTGGCCCACCTAAGAAATTTATGAGGTGGGCATTTATTTAAAAAAGTTGTAAGAAATCTAAAATAGCCACACAGGATTAGGGTGAGAAATATTGCAAAGATTTCCTTTTAGGAAGAATTTTTAATTGCTGATATTGCAGAGCATTAGGATCTTGCAGAATCTTGATGTGACTTTGCAATTACCATTTCTACTAGGTTGTTTTGTGTTTTTCTTCCAAGCAGCTCAATAGAGCAGACATATTTAAAGATTTCTGTTTTTTATGGCAGCCGTATAACAGAATGCCAAGCTAAGAATCAATCAAATTTATGTGGCACGTGGCAAATAGTTCAATGCAACAATCAGTCTCTCAGTTTTTAATTATTTTGCGCTTTCCTTGTAAAAGGTGATTTAACTGGAAAATATTTACTCTTACATCAAACGAACGTCTGGGAAGGTGACTCAAAGTTAAGAGTTAGCCTACAGAGTATTGCTATGTAGGACTAATTAACTCAAAGTACAACCAGCTGGGGTTTTTCATCTACGTTTTGATTCACAATTATTCTCGAATGCTGTTCACTTGTATTCTGTATGGTTTAAAAAAAAACAAACAAAAAAAAAACACAGCCATATGTTGAGAACCCCATAGGCCTTATGGATAAATCAATTAAAAAAAAAACCCAAAGCAGATCATGAAGGGAACCCAGAGTGACAACAGGTCCACCGTTACCCGTCAGCACCACCGTGACACATGGAACAAGATCCAAGGTTTTCCTTTCAGCATGAAGAGCGGAGTACACTGCAACAAATGCAGCACTATGCTCAGTTGTGCACATGCAACATAAGTAACTCCCCCACTGTGTTTATGCACTTTGCAGAGTGTTTGAGGTTTACATTAGCAGATTTTTATGTCAGCTGTGCGATTGCTGAGCTGGCATGTCGTGTAATTGAGGTGATAGGAGCAGAATACCATGTTCTGCGTGGCCAACATGAACAGAAATCAATTAAACAAAAATAATATGGAATATAAACCATTAATACACAGCTTTGGGTTCTGAAGACAATCATTTTCCTCAGCAATGTTTGTTTTAGACTCATTAATATCCATTATGGATTATGACCCACCAAAGGAACACATAGCTCAAACACGTAAGGCTGAATTATTCACAGCAACAATGTTTGTCCTGTACATCTTTTTTCTTTAAGAAAATGGGTTTTGTTTAAATGGATGAAAAATACTTTTAAATACATTTGAAAAGTTTCCTATTCATAAAATCTTCTCAAATAAACAGTAAAAAAAAAAAAGTGTCCCCTGTTTGTTTATGTATGTTTTGTTGAATATCTGTATGCAGATATTCCTCCAGCCTTAAGTTATCATGAATTCAGGGCTACAGCAGCATCCCTACATCTGTGCTGTGAAATCACAAATGTGTCTAATGTGGCAGAAATCCTTCCAAGAATAAAGCCAGATTTAATGCTCTGGGCAAAAGGAGATAAGCCTAATATGCTTTACCTTCTCAATAACATCAGTAGCTTTTAACCAGAATATGGATCAATAATAAACATAGATATCACATGTTTAGTGTTTGTTAAATGCCAGCTTATTGGGTTCAGGGACACCTGTTTCTAAATATATCTTTTCATGCACCACTGGGAGAACTGAAGCAGTAAAGGTCAGGATGTCATTTATCCTCCCAGTGTGAGAGGATATCCTATCTGCTACAGCCTGGACACAAAAGGAAAAATGCAGTAAGAATCAGTGAAAGGTTAAAGTGTAAATATTAGCTTTCGTAGCTCTTTTATGTAGCTCCATTCAGAATGTAAATGAAGAACGAGGTACTTTTCTCTTTATTTCAGTGAAACAAAATTAAATATTGCTGCAAAGAATCTGAAAACCAGGAAGCTTGGCAGTGCAAGGCTGCTAAGGCGAGTTGATCTGATCACGTTAAAAGCGTGGCAGCAGCTGCACTGCGAAGAAATAATAATTTATAATGGTTTCTCCAAATTGAGTTTTAATGTGCAAAGATTACATTTCACAGAAAGTCAGACTGTGTAACAGAAATTCACAAGAATTAATCTGATGCCCAAGGCTGAGTTTTAAATCACATTTTGAAAACAATTCTATGCTTTACAAGTTAGGTGTAAAAACTCAATAATGAGAGTCTAAAATTAAGACGAATCCCAAAGCACAATGCCAGCTTTCACTGAGTTTTGGTGGTAGTGCAGAATTTCTCAGCTGACAAAACCCCAAATCAAATGATTTTGAAAAAAAAAAAAAAAAAAAAAAACTACAAAAAACATCAAGATATTATCTAAGTACATTTTTGGGAGTTTGGACCATACACAGGCAGGCTGGTTATAGCTACTATGAATGTTTGAAAAAATAACACTTTGAAGTAAACACAGGAATCTGTTATGAAGCAACTAAAAGACTGGGTTTAGTACTGCAGAATTAATTACAACAAGTTTTACATTTGCCCAATAAGGTCAGAAGGGAATGAATACTGATGCGCAATGTTGTATGCATAAGTCTGGTAAGTGCAAAATTTGCAAAATATATTTTTATTACAAGCACTAAAATGCACGTGGAGATGTTTGTTTTCATGAAAAGAAACAGCATCCGATCACCCAACCATGAGCACAATAAGTATTTAGTCTAATGTGTTACCACTCATTGCACTGATTCAATGTTTGCTTGAGTCATGCAATTGAAAGGGTGCAAGCACAAGCATTACAATGTGCAAGACATGTTGGTCTTTAATTAGATTGTAATGTCTGTCTGAACAAATAATTGATTTTAAAAGGCATGTCACTGTTTTATTTTTCTTCCAGCTGGTTTTAATTGGCATGCCCATCTGGCTAATGTATGTCTAAGTTAAAAATTTGTTGAAAATACTCGATCACGCAATCGCCTAGAATTTGGCTTATATTAGTTCATTGTGCGAATGTATTGCTCAGTGAAAAGTTCTTTATTCTTCATGTGATGATCTTAAAACTACAAATATATCACAAAATTTTTGGTACCTGAAACTGTGACTGTCTACACATGACAGGCTACTTTAATCTTCATTAAACCAGCGGTTTCAAAACTTACAAGGACCGCTTTTTCTTGTTTAAAAAGCACTCCAAAAGGTAATCACAATCTTTAAAGCTTTAAATAGCTCAGTAAATAAACTAAGAATGAAACATTTTAGTGAAACAAATAAAGAATTCTGATTTCTGCTGATTGTTTTTTCTCTACATGTGATTGTAGATCCAAAACAAAAAAAATGCATGCAATGCTAATAGAAATGTGAAATATATTGTGAAAATGTGACTATGACTCCCTCTTTTTCAAAAATGAATGGTTGAGCCCAAGTCCGCTCCCAATTAACGTGAAATTAAAGTGAAAACAGAAACACAATATGATATTTGTGTTGTACCTAACATTTTCAAAGGATTTAATTTTTTCAGGGAAACTATCACCCAAAAATGTTAAAAACTGTTGGGCTAAATTTGTACATTTATCAAATTGCAATTGGGGGTCACACAAAGCTATTCCAAGGGCCTCAAATGGTTGCACTTTCGAGACCCCTGGATTGAACAGAAAATCAATTCTTGAATGGGTTTTCTTTGAAAGCACACCACCAGTCAATAGTCTGCAATTAATTCAGAGGCATATTGTGATCACAGTAGCTCTGCTCTGTGGTACTTCAGTGGTGCAAAGAACCTGAATCTAAAAACTCAACAGGAGACAACATCACAGGGTCAACTCGATACTCAGAGAACCGGGACAATCTGTAGAGGATGTTGACTAAATTACCGCCACACAGACACATGCAGCTCCTCATCACTCAGAGTGTGAGGTAACCTTCCCCGCCGCTCTCACCGTGTACCTCTCTGCTCTGAGATGTTGTGGTTGGTGGCTGAGTCACAGTTCGTCTCTGACGTCACTGCAGACAATTATTAACGAACCAACAGATCTCCAACCAGGCGGCCACTTTGATAGATCCATAATGCCTTATCATGTCTGTCCAGTATTTCAGAAGAAGCTGTGAAAAGGATTTGCACATCTGCAGGGAATCCTAGCAATACTTAAAGCTGTACATCACTGGCATTAAGAAAAAAAGAAGTCTTCAAGCAGGATCATGAACTGTGCTTGTGCTATTTCTAAGTCAAGAGTTCTTCATCATCTTAAGATGTGCTTATGGTCCTGTCTGACGACGAGGGTAGAAGGTGACGTTCAGCCTCACTCTGTCTGAAGCAGCAACTGTCAGTTTGTATCAATTACAAACTGAATTGGGCTTTATGTTACAGATTGCATCCTGCATTTCTGCACCCAGAACACCAGGAAACCGGCGACAGATGATCGAAAAATTACACACCAGCAAGGTCAACGACAGATTTAATAATTGACAATATTCAATCAAAGTACTTTTCTGTCCAGAAAGAAATAGCCACTTGACGTAAAGAAATAATAATTGAAGGTGTTGAGGCTGTGACTAAGCGGTAACCTGCTCTCCCTGTGCTGTACTTGTGAAGCAGGGAGAACAGTTTGTAGCTCATGACTCAACCCAAATGTATTGTGTTGCAGTCTCGGTCATTGTGTTTATAGAGTTTTAGGTCTCTTGTGTGTTTTGCTGTGGAGCTGCAAGGAAATACATGTTATTTTAAAAGCAGCGGCACTCATTCCAATAAAAAAATGGTTTCAGGACTGATCTGGATAGTTTTATTTTATCCTTTTTAATTCTAGTGTTTTTATACTGATTATTGATACTCCTGACAGATTTAGCGTGTGGATAAATACTTATACTCTTCTCAAAAATCAATGGGAAAAAAAAAAAATTCTTAGTATTACAACAATCGACCTGTTCTTCCAATCAAAAAACAAACATTCACTCATCCATCCATGCTTATACGTTTTTAATATTTTTTTTCCTCCCTTTTTCAATCTCAGTGAAAAAGGGGAATATAAATAAATCCTACAGAGTCTCTCCGGTCATCTAAACTCATTTTCTATGACTTGTTTGCAGAAGCTGCCTAAATGTAAGATTAATTACAACAAACTTTGCAGATTTCAAGAGAATAATTTTCTGGAGCAAACTGGTTTTGCTCCAGTCATGACTTATTATAATGTAAGTAATCAACAGAAAGCGCCTTTCCTTCAGTTATTATCACTGTGTTTCATCTGTGAGCTTGTCTTTGGACCCTTTTACCCCGTCTGCTCATGGCAGGACTATTGGGCCATTTTTGTTCATTAGCGGTTATGTGCAATGATGAGAACATTGTTATGGTGTTTTTCTCCAGCGGCAGACAGAGCAGAGTCAATAAATGAGCTAACAAGACAGCTTG
Organism: Brachyrhaphis roseni; assembly: GCA_903066815.1. NCBI lineage: Eukaryota > Metazoa > Chordata > Actinopteri > Cyprinodontiformes > Poeciliidae > Brachyrhaphis > Brachyrhaphis roseni. The sequence goes on from CAEFZY010050315.1 coordinate 26,614, forward strand.
GAGATGGGAACACATCACAGTGAGCACAATGCTGTGTATTTACAAACGGAATTTTAGAAAACAACCTCAAACCCACAATAGAACGATTTTGGTATGTTTCATTTTGCAGCTCTGTCGCATTTACAGAATTTAGAAAAAAATAGTTTGTAATCTAAGCAAAGCCTTCAAATAATGATAAAGATCATACAGAGCACCAAGAAAGACAAATAAGTAAAATAATGTGTATTAGGCCTTATTACATCCAATAAAGTCTATTACAGGGTAATTGTGTTGTGATTGCAGTGTGGACCATTGCAGCAATAAATTCTGCAGTTTTCTTCATTTTAAAGCTACACACTTTCCTTTTTCTTAAGACAACAAAAATGAAACCTCCTGCTGCTTTTCACAGTTAACAAAAAGCGTTCTGACCAGCACTGCTACTTTAAATCACACAAGCCTCGTGGGAGTTTGCTACATTTACTTGGCTGTATTTACTTAAGCAACTTTTGAACGTGAATGGAAGTATGCAACATGATTCTAACATACAGGAATGTAGGAAATGTACAATATGTAAAGCTTCATGAGCTTTATATGTTTATAAAAGCTTTGGAAAGGTGTGTTACTTCTTCCTGATTTGTTGTTATGTAACAGTGTTGTTAAGATGTAATAATTTTTATTTTATTCTCCAAACCCCAAGAATTTGCAGACAATTATTTTATTATTATTTTAACCTTGCCTGATAACATAGCGTTCATAAATTACATCAGACAATAGTTCCAGCAGTTAATCAGCAGTCAAGCAACTTTTTTACTGAAAACTTTGTACTTTTATTTGATAATTTTTTTTGATGACCACTTCATACTTCTACTTCAGTAAAAATATACCGTAGTGGTGCTGCTCATACTTGAATACAGTTTTTGGCAACTGTATCCACATCTGCAGAAATCAGTTAAACAACTTTGTCATTAGAATACTTTATATCGGGGGTGGTGCAGTGACTGTTTAAGAAATTAATGAAAGCAGCTTGAATCATCAATTTCCTGCACATATTCAGTTTGTTTGTGGATATTTTTGCTGCACAGCACGTATCTATAAAAACATTGTAAGGCGACTATATTTGAATTAATGTTGTCTATCCTTTGTTTTGTTGCAACATATTTGGGCCTAAAAAGTCACTCCAAGCTAATGTTACAAGCTCAAACAAATGTCATTCATTTGGCTCATATACTTTGAAAAAACATGCTCCTGCTAGTTCTTATGATCATTGGTTTAGATATGGACCGTTTGAAGAAAAGAGTTTTTAGTTTTATTTCTTAAAGGAAAGTGGATGACTGCCCACATTTTGAACTCACACATAAGAACTAGAAACATCCCAAATACAAGAACACATTTTCTGCAGACATGTTATATTTATAAACACATCTGTTGCCTCTTTGATGCAATGCTAAAGTCATAATTCATTTCCATGGCATGATCTTTGTTCATACCATGAACAAAGTGTTTTACAGTTATGTCTCTTCTTAAAAAACATGATAGAAAGGTTGATGTCCATCTATGTTAAATATAGAAGATTTTCTGACTAAAATATGACATTTGTTCAATAGGGCAAAAATGATGATAATTTTTTTGCATATAAAGTATTTTATTCTAAACATTCTGAAAAGTGTCATGACTTTAAAGTGACATAGCAACATCAACGTATTAACATACAGGAAACAAACAAGAGTCATACTTTTTAAGAGTCAATGCAAAGCCTGGCATAGTACATAATACCTCCAGTGTTTATAAATTCATTGAAAGTAGCATGCAACAATTGGTGAAATCATGTTGTTTTGAAAAAGGTGACTGTGTGTGAATGGGGCTCCACAGGTTGGGCAAAAGATTTACAAGATTCTCATGCAAATACTCTAGCCAGGTTTAGGTCTGTAATGACATTGAGAACATTGTAAAAATTTTGTTAAAGATTACTATGAATAGATGGAAGATAATTGCTGAATAACATAGTGCATGTGAACCAGGGCTTTAAAAAGGCATGTTTTCACAGTTAAAAGACACAGATGTTTACATTCAGAATGAGGCTTGTCTCGTGAATAGGTAGATACATTCAACATGCTTGAGTTGGGGTTATGAGAATCAGACCTAATTACTGTAAAATGGCTACCTAAAGAGAAAAAGATGCTGCAATATTAAAACAAAACCCATCCATGGGTGCAAATATCACATATTTCAAGTTTTTGTCAAATTCACACATACCATCACAAATGCACATATATATTATCATAATATTCAACACCTTTCTTTGAATGTGTCCTCACATGCTCTGATGCCTTATGTAACTTGTCATCAACATACTGTGACTTTCTTCCTCACTGACAGCTTCTCAATCACAGAATTGACCTACAAAAAGCAACATGACGACTTTTTGAAGGCGAGGCTTTGATTTCTGAACCCAAACCAAGACGTGAATAGAGGCAACTCAACTTTAAAGTGTCTTTCACTTCAAATTTATACCTTAAACTTAAATAAGCTATAAAATACTTTTAATAACAAAATATTATGATATTTCACCTCCTCTTCTTATTTTTATAATCTAATCTAAAGTCTTAACGCCAACACAAATACTGCAAGAACAGAGAAGTTTGTTCTTTTGCTGGAGGTAGCAATGACAGTTCTTTTTGGTCAGGATGTTCAATACTTAGCAAGAAGGTTTGTACATAATAAAGTGTATTTTTTTAAAAAGGTACTGTCCAGAAGCTGCAAGAGATCCAAATTATTGTGGAAGAGAGAACAAATGTCTCTGTTTTTCTAGATTATGTATGGGCCTTAAGTGAAGATAAGATATGATAACACATGGCAGCTCCTGCCTTAGAGGACCTATGTTATACCCTGCACAAATCAGTGCACTTGCTAAGGACAACCTAAGAAAAATAGGGGCAAAACTTTGATTTTAAATATGCCATGTTGCACACACCTACTGAAACTGGGACTTTATGTTATTAACTAATGTCAGCATTTTTGATTATCTACAAATTCAGAATGGTTGGGAAATTACATTTACTTGAGAATCATAAAATATGTTTAGACTTGATTTATAAAAAACTCAGGTTGAACAAATTTTATTAGCTACACAGTATTTGCTGACCTTTGACTGGTATTAATAATAATGCATTTTTGTAAGACATATAGAATGTATAGTGTGACCTTTATGTTGATGTGGAAATAAAAATCTGTACTTAATAACCTCTTGTTCCAGACTCCGAAAAAATGTCTGGGTGGTTTTGCATAATACCATTTACATAAATGTTGTTTTTATACTGTGAATGATCATTCTCTCTTTAGCAAATGGACTTCAAATAGATTGACGATATTCATGTAACTTCCTAGATTGCTGTACAGTAGCAATTTCTTCACTACTTGGTTTCCTTATTTAGTTAATCCCTCAGTTTTATACTCTATTTGTATTGTCTGCTGAGTTGCAGTCTTTGGTTATAATTATTCTCTTTAGAGAATAATTTCAAAATAAGACTTTAGTCAAAGTCTTATTTTGAAACATTTCCGTGAGCTCTCTGTGTATTTAAATCATGTTACTGTTTCTAAATTTCTGTGACTTTTTAAAAAAAAAAATCTTTCATTTTACTGGGTTGTGCCCTGTTCCCTCTTTCTGGTTTGTATTCTAACCTGGTTCCTAGTCTATTCTCTATTCCACTGTTTTACCTCGGTTACCTCTGCATGTTCCCCTCACAGCTGACTTCCATTCTGCTAATTAGACCCATCTGTGTTCACTTCAGTGATCACATTCCCCAGTATTTAAGTCTTGATTTTTGCTCTCATCCTGGTTCTTGTGTTTCCTCATTTGTTGTAAGTTTGCTCCTTTTTTTCTCTCCATTTCTCTGTCATGTGAATCCATTTGTTCCATTTGAGTACTCCAATAGTAATATTAATAATTTCTCTACTGTCTTTAACACATTATGGGACTTTTCTATAAATGCTATCAAGTCACACGTAAAACCATTTTTTGAAGTATTTGCTGTCAGAGTATAAGACTGCAGGCCAACACACAGGGATGTCAAAGAAAGGCTAAAAACAACAGAAAAAGCATGATTTGCTGCAGTGATCACCCAATTGGCCTAAAAGACAGATGCACAAATTTTCTCACTAGGAAAGCCACAGTGAGGCATCATTCACTCAGTTCATCCATTCCTAAGTGCAGAACCTCATTTGCTGCTGAATTATTGGCTATTGAGTCGCTGCTGTAACATGCAGTCGGCTAAATGAAAGGTTTTGAGTGGTGTACATTCAGTAACATGAAACATTAAGTACTCCATCTACTTTAACCGGAGAAATGTTCAGACAAATTCAGCCAAACAAAGCAACAATTGTGCCTCAAATGTCCGTAGACTTTACTGCTACAGCACCATACAGTGCCTTGCAAGAGCATTCTTACCACTTAAGCTTTTGCACATTTTGTCAAACTCCAACCTCAAAGTTCAATATATTTTAGTGGGATTTCATGTGATGGAATGATGGTAGGAAAATGATGCATGGTAAGTGTTTGGATTCAGGCCCCTTTACTCCAGCACCCCTACATAAAATCAAGGAAAACAGCCAAAAGATCAATGGTAGCCCTCCAAGACCTGTAGAGATCTAAGAATCTGTTGACAGGACGACTGTTTGTCGTGAACTTAAAAAATCTTCCTTTTATGTAAAAGTGTCAGGGAGCAAAGCAATGTTGAAAGGAAGCCGTAGCAGGTCCTACTTCAAGTTTACAACAAGCAAACGGCAAACATTTGAGAATAGGCTGTCTGGTCAAATCAGATGAAAATCATGTTGTGTGGATGTTTTGACGAGGCTGCAAAACAATTGAGAATAGAGTAAAGTGCAGCTTTCAGCAGCTATTAACCTGCAACCAAGGTTTTAATACAGAAAATCATGTTTGTCACAGAAGGGCCCAGTCAAATCCCAGAACTAAATCAATTTAAAACTTGTGGAAAGATTTAAAAATTGATGATCACACATATTCTCAATCTAATCTGAGGAAGATTGTGCTATTTTGCAAATTATTGATATTAAAATAAATGTTTCTAAGCTGGCAGACCACAAATGAAATGCAGCTGCAGCAAAGTGTGGTTCAGCAAAAACATTGACTTCTATAAGCTGAATATAAATGCCACAGCTTTGTCTTTTTATTTGTAAAGCATTTCTTTAAAGTATGTTCTAATATGACAAAGTTCAAGGTGTAAATATACTTTTGCAAGGCACTATGTATGCATTAATTTCTATAGAAAACAAAATGTGATGACACACAATGCTGTGTGTTTTAATTTTATGGCTGAAGTGTGATTACTCATTCGGAAAATCTTGGAGAAGATTAAGACAAATAACTTGTACTGCCCTGCTGATGCTCTATTCAGACCCAAGACCTAAACAGACGGTACTTTGACTCAGGGGAAGGTCGGATTTTGATGACTGAAACACTTTACAGTATGCAACTATTTAGTGTGTCAAGAAGGCGTTCACCTTTAAAACATTATGTTCTCCGCTTTCATTTATAAACGTTCTATATAAGTATTTAAAAAAAATCTTTAACTGTCCACGATGCATTTAAAAAAACGTCCTTATTACTACTGTGATCAAAATTAACACATGAGAAGATGGACATGAGTCTTTTGTTGCCCTCATATGTCCAGTGTTTTCAATAAGGCACCAGTGAATTATCCCTCAGGATGAATAGTTCATGGAGAAAGCAAAATGTCAACATTCATCTCTTTAGTAAAGGGTTGATTAAGTGGCAAATGCAAGGCAGATAAAGTAAACCGAAGATGAGCGATGAGAAAAGGAACATTCCTTCCAGGATTTCTGCCTGTAAAGAACCACAGGATAGACCCATGGGTGATAATTTGGTGTTTTCAACTATTGGGATCATTGATCCAATCCCAGTTTTAGGGTGGCTGTCACGAGGTGAGTGCAGATCCCTCTATTGCTTCTTACGTTTTGTATTTCCCAGGAAATACTGTGAAAAAGAAGACTAGTGTGCTGCCTGCAGCCTCAGGGTGGACTTTTTTTTTCCTTCCAGCTTCAGCAGTGTTTGAACTTGCGCTTTAAATTCAATCTCAATCCATTTGGCTCAGGTACAAATACATCTTCAGTAAAGTCTGACTTCTTCTATAGACCCAATGAAATCTGCTTTATTTTTTCTGTGCAAGAGATAAACATGGACAAAAGTGAACAGCTTGATGAGTTATCTGTGCTTAGGTGTTTAAATCACGGGAAAACAATCTGCTTCATTCAGGTACCTCATCAATGTCTGGCATCAGTCAATGATCACTGAAGCCTCGGGTTTGTCTTCAGTCTCACAGCTGCAGTGCTCAATACAATGAATCTCCTTCGTTGTACTGGTACTCATTTGAGGTTTTCGATTATGGCGATTTCCTGTCGATCAGCGTAATCTGGACTGAGGCCGTTCAGATACAAGCTGCCATTCCTGGTGAGAGCCCCCGGGACGGGACTTAGAGAAAGCGTCAAGGAGGGATATGTCTCTTTGTCCTCACACAGGTTGGCTGACAACGTCCTCTTCCCAGGGGTCATCTCCTGGTTCATGGTGGCGTTAATTCCCAGCTCGGACGACAGCTTGCGCTTGATGGACGCGGCCCGCTGGAACCTATCGTAGATGTCGACACTAAGCCGCCTGCGGGTCTCTTTGAACTCTGCTGATACATTTGCTGTCCACTCAGCAGCATGGGCACGAAACTCCCCGACCTGCAGAGACAAAATGAAGATTTATGTCCAAATGGCTTTTTCTCTGTTGCTCACATTAGAAACAGATTTAACCCTACGGACAGATCCATTGAGTCAAACATCTAGTTCAGCCAAAACACACTCACAGGCCACAATTTTATGTACAACTTTCAACTGTAATACTGATTACTTGAATCAGTTTTCAACTCAGTATTTGAATACTGGTTCAGTCATGTTGCCTATGACTGTTGGGGAGAGACATTTCAGTAATCTAAAACTCAGAAAAAATTTAAGCAACCTACTTGCATACTGGATGTGGACTGTTAGATGTTAGAATTTAACATCTAACAGTTACTGTATAATTTAACTGCTCAATATTCATGAGCAGTAAATATTGTGCTAGTATCAGTATTGGACCAAAGAAAGCAAGGCAGCTGCAAGCCTTTAAAATTGTGACGCTTTTTATGGATCAAATAGACCCAAAAAATTCTAACAGCAGCTGCGCAGGGTGGGGCCCAATTTAATATTTTGTCAGAGGGCCCAAGATTCCTGGCGGCGCCCCTGAATTTAGACATCCACATGTTTAAACTAGGTATCAAAATTATGAAGAATTTGGATTTTAGTGACTTTGAACATGTTGTGGGTGTTTGTGCCACAAGCACTTGTTTCAGTAAAGGCTAAAGCTCATTATCTCTTTCACCATGTTGTTTTTACCAGTACTGTGCATTTTACTTTATCTAAAATCAAGGGATAAAAAAATGTCTGTCATCATGTTGCACCAAAACAAATGAGGATTTTGTAAGCCAGGGATACAAAAAAACAACCTGGTTTTAGACTTCTTTTTTCCACTCAGTTTTGAATTTAGTCTCATTTCCATCAAAATGAACTCATAACTATTCAAACCGCTAAGAATATTACACCTAAAATCAATAGTTTTCTCAATCATCATGAATGTGGAAATGAGAAGTTCAGTTACAGGAAAGAAAACTTCAAGATGATTAAGAGTGCCCAAGAAGCACCAGAATGGTTTCTGGCCAAAGAGTTCCCCACTTTCTCAGAAAAGATTAAGGACAGACTATAATTCAGAAAAAAGGCATGCTATGTTCACCAAAATATTATCCTCCTTATGACGGTTTGAAAAAATATTTATTTAGGAAAGATGAAAGCTTCTATATGTGCCCTTTATCAAGCAAAAGTAAAGCTTGACGCAAAGAAACAGACTGCTTTTGAAGAGAGAGGGCTTCCTCACAACTCTGATTACTGGCACGAACAAAGGCTGGCAGCAAAACATCCTCCAAGAGCAACTTCATCAAGCAATCTGGGCACAATTTATTGATTATGTGTGCATTTTCCATCATGATGGATGGAGCACAGTGTGAAAGAACAAAGATCATCAAAAATGACATTTTGTCAGCATGTCAGAGTTCACAGTACAAAGCAATTTAAAATGATCCATCTTTGTAAAAGATATACTTTATATAATTTTTCACACCTGCAATCAAAAGTCCAAGTACACTTAAAACATCTTGGTTTAATAAAAAACACAAGTGGGTGGTTAAAAAAAAAAACTAACATATTTTCAAAAGGAACTTTTAATCTGACAAAACAGCCTCATCATATATGACTGTGCATAAGAAAACGTGTAACTAGTTCCATGTACCCAGTAAATTGAACTAGTTAAGGCTCTGACTAAACCTCAGATGCTTTGAGTGAACTATTAACATTCAAGACTCATTGAGTTTTGTTCTGTGATCTAAGCCTTGACTCAGTTAACAAACTTGGACTATCTGCTAATGGATGAAATCATGTCAAAGCATTTAAAACCCTTAAGCATTTAACCCAGAAATGTATTAAGAGAAGAAAAGTCATGCATTGATTGTCAGGCTGACCACGTCTAATAACTTCAGCCTCTTTAATGTGCGCAGCTGACGAAAAAGTTCACTGAGATCATAAATGGCACGTCCATTAATCTCCTCAGACAGCTGTTGAAAAGCTCTTCCCTCCAGCACTCTCCCACATGCCTTGCCCGTGCGCCAATTAGCAAACCACATGGAGGAACTTTATAACCTTACATGCTGTTGTTCTGTGTTATTGTTCATTTATCAAAGTGGCCGACTGCAGATGTGAAGATTTGTGAAAAACGGGAAGGAAGAAATCAATATCCAAGGATGATGTTTTTGAGACTGGTGCAATAAACAGGTTTTTCTGAGAATTGCAGCTCCTTGCTATCCGATTCAATTCATGCACAGATCTATAAGGGATGTTGTGCAATATTCATAATAATACAATATTTATATTGGGGGTAGTGCCCACTGGGTTTGTCTCTAAGGCCTGGAATGCCTTGATTGTGACTTTTACACAGTCACTATCACCAGGTCATCACGTCTAGTTTTATTATTCTGTATCTTACTGACCAGGGTGCATCAGTGAATAAAACAAGCCAGTTTTCTGATACAGATTTGTAAAAGTATAAGGTGCACACAGTATGTGTTATAGACACAGACAGCGAGTGCATCCATGGTTATTGAAAGGTTTCACCTTAATATTGCATCAGCCTTCCTTCTCTAGGGTCCATATTTATTTAGCAGCCTTTGAGGTGAAGAGGCACTCGAATTGAAATTTATGGCACATGTGTGTGCACATTGGGATAAAAAGAGAAAACACCTTCTGTCTACTCGTTTTCTCTGCCTGCTCGTCATCGACGCTCGTTCCTTCCAGCAACCTCCCACTGAAAACCTCCTCTCCCAATGATTTGATTCTCTGCACAGCTCCAGGCCTCCTCAGACGTACACTTAATATGCCAGTGGAAGGATGGAAAAGGCTGCATACTTCCAAATAGCCACCGCTCTGTCTTATTTATGTCAAAGAAAATAAGATGGGCATGATTTTGAATTCAGGAGGAGGGCAGATGTGTGTATGTGGATGTGTGGCTTTTATTTATTAATTAATTTTTTCATGTGAGTTATGAACCCGCCGTAACAGCAAGGTATTCTATTACTCAGCTCCAGCAGATGTTCAGTATGAGACTATATTTACTTCACAGAGTGAGGGCAGGATAAATACACATCGGTTTCAGATTCATGGCTTGAGGGGCGTAAACAGTGGGGTCACTGTGGTCTTAGGCTTACTGTAAATATCTCTATACATAACATATCAGACACACTGCCGATGTGATGGTGAAGAGATGTTTAGAGGTCAGCACAAAACAGCAGCATAACATTTAATTCTTTGTTTAATTGTCAGATATATTTTTGATATATTATGTAGATCACTATCAGTCTTTTTATTGTTTACATATATAACACATATTAAGGCGAGGCGATGCTTCTTAAATATAAAATCTCCAATTTTTTCCATACCAGACTCAATTTCTAATTTAAATTTTCTGTGCTTACTTTTCTAAAATTATAAGTAATAGAAAATATTTTCCAAAAGTGGTTTTTATTTCATTCATTCCTTATGTGAGTTGTATACAATGGAGTGTTAGGGCCAGGCTACAAGATTTTTTTTTAATTATGAAAATATACTCATATTATTAGCAGAATAAAGACGTATTTCTACCAGAAGAATGCACTAAAGTTAAGAAAAAAAATGTCATGAGAAATAAACTTCTAGAGGAATAAAGATCTGACATAACCAGCTCAGTTTGTGTGGTTATCTTTGAAATAGACATTCAGCTACTGATTACAATTTGATGTTGATGTGTTAGACAATGGGGAATTTCCTAATTTGTAAAACTTACACTGAAGTACAATTTTACAAGACACTCAACTTTTTTAATTTTCCTCTATTTTTCGTGTTGGAGTTCTCGTAAAATTAATACTTCGCTCTCCTAATATTATGACTCGTTTGTTTTTTTTCAGGTAGTTAAAAAAAACAAACAAACAACAACAACAAAAAAAAGACTGTAGCCTGGCCAATACTACAGTCAAAGTAATACTTTGTCATAAAAAACATGACCTGACTTAACAGTCCAAATAAATAGAAGCTGTCATGGGCAAACTGACATCATTTGTAACTATGGAAACATAAGGTGTGCATTAAAGAGGAAAAATATACATTTCCCAAAAAATATTTCTTCAAAAACCAACAATTTGATTAATGATGCCTTGGACATTATATACAGTACAAACAGGCAGATCCCTATTCAGACCGAGATATGAAGCATCTCATGATGTCCACTGACTGCACTAAATCAGTAAATGCTCTCCAAATATTTGTCCTCCATATTTTTCCCAGTCAAATGAAGCGGAGTGTCTTACTGCAGCTCCAGTCTGACTTTATCTCTGATTATTTATCAATGTTTAAACTTCCACATGTGCAGCATGAGTCTGAAGTAAGTTTTTTGAGCCAATCAACTTGTTGTTTGAGGGGAACTTGATTCAGATGGATTTAGTGTTGGGTTAATCAGCCGGCTACAAGTCATTAACTTTTATCTTGATTAGCAAAGACTGATTATTTGGAGAAACTACAAAATCAGAAACCACTTCACAGCTTTCTAATGGAAGGTAGGCTAGTATTATGACACAGTTGTTGGGATGCTCATGCATACCTGGATGTGTACATCACAGTAAGGAAAAAAAAAGACTTTATTTAGCAATGAAATCTTTATGTTTTCACTTATTTGCAGGAAATGGTAAATTGTCTGCCCTCAGCAAGAAGCAACATTTTGATCTTGAAGATATATTTCTTATACTTGAGCCACAACAGCACATACCTCCTCTTTAGTTTTCTTAGAGATGACTCTGAACCAGTCCCCAATCATGCTGAGCACTGCTGCAAAGTACGCCAAGCCCACCAGGATCCAGAACCACACCACCGGCTTGTAGTAGTCGAGGTACTCGAGATTCTCTGAACCACCTGTAAGACAATCAACACAACAAGTGGGATATAGTGGAACACCCTGTTTGGTCTTTTAAATTAGTTGAGGTAAATAAATTGGACAATTTAGTTTTATAACTTAATGAGAGTCAGTCTAGCAGAGAAGTCATCTGTCTCAGATATTAGAACTTTATTAGCAATTCATCGCAAGAGGATGGTGGTCTAACATGTATAAAACTCTCATATAAAACAGAATATCATATAATATTTAATTTTTAAAACTAAACATGTACTCTCACAGAAACAAATGAAGAATATCTTAGTGTTTTCAGGATCAAAATTGAGAACAATGTGAAATTACTCGAACATCTTCTAGAGAAGTTAATCTTTTTTGAAAACTCTACAAAAAATCTAATAATGATGACCATCAGCCAGTTTGTTAGAATAAGCTACAAGCAGCAAAAATAGAGGATGTGTATTCTTCAAAAATGTATGAAGAGTGTGAAACCGAGCTGTACTTGTGCATGCATCTGTATTTAAATCCCAACAATACCATATTTCTAAAAGCTACAGAGCAAACGTAGTTTAAAGTGATATTTGGGTGCCCATTACAGGGCATGTTTAACTAAGAGGATCCCAAGCTAATTAGCTTACTGTAACTACTGCAGGCTGATGCAGGTGCTGTAATCTAATCGATAATCACTAGGGCTGCTCAGGGAAGTTTAATCTAGCAGCTAAGTGTTTGTGATTTTTCCCATCTGCCTCTGCCTTGTTATCTGCCAAGCAGGTCAACTTGAACTAACCGCCTGCTGTACACACACACACACACACACCCACATACATGTGCACCCAAACTTTAATGAAGACACACCTAGGGTCTCTCTTTTATTCTCTCCAGTTTTGGCTCTCATTCAGTCCTGCCAGGTTCACTTACTGCATTAGCGTGACCATTTGTAGTTAAATCTTCATACTTGTCGTGATGTGTTTGAATCTTGGACATAATTTGGATTGACTTTCTTTGTTGTTTGTGTAGACATATCTTGTTTTTTAGTTGCACTAGTCCCTTTATGCATTTATTATTGTCAGTGCATTTGGACTCATTTCTTTAGATTAGTGTTACTTTCTGTTTATTATATTTTCCACTTACATTTCCTGGTCTCCCTTCCATTAGTTCTCCCCACTTTGTTTCTTTCACCTCTTTCTGTTACTCTCTGTGATATTCCATAAATCCTCTGTGATTTTTTTTTTCTGTTTTGTATTTTTCTTGTCAATCTTAAATATTAGTAAATTTTAGTATCAGCTAGCAATATTTCTTTAATTGACTAATTCATTCATCAAAAGGTAAATATATATCACTATAAACTTGGTCCCATATGAGAACATATTTGCAAATTTTGCTAATTGACAAATTGGTGAACCTTACGAGGAGCTGCCATCCAACCAAGTCACTTCATCAGTACTTGAAAACCCATCAAAGATGTCACAACACAACTAAGAATAACATCTGCCTGTGAGTAGCCACAATTTATCACCCAGAAAGAGAATGGGCTACAAAAAAAACCAGGTCTGACATGTTTTAAGTTTGGAAAATATCACAAGAAACAAGCAGACCTATGGAACGAGCTAACCAAATGAGGCAAATTATCTGAATTGGTAGAAATAAAAAAATAGTTTAACTTGGTGCTTATGTGTTGAAGAACACCTGAAGCTTAAATTTTACGGAAGTAAGAAAGAAACAGAACGTTTAACAGAGAAGAAGTCTGATTATTCCATAGGTGAGTTAATTTGCTAAAATATGAACGTATGAGGTCATAAAACCATAGGGAATTTGTGAATGATGTATCTTAGCATGTCTTATTTGAAAGTAAATTTCCAAAATGTCATAAAAACCTCCAACCTATTTCTGTTTCAGATGGCTGATTTTCATAGCAAGACTGAATGTTTCAAGTGGAAATGCAATTTAATTTGTTAAAATCCAACTCTTCATCTTTTTAACCTGTTGAACTCTCTTTTAAAAACACTAACAGCTTTCAAAACCAATTATTTTTGAAGGACATATTTCTGCTGTATTTTAGACTGCTATTATAACTTTAAAAATATTTTGTAACTAGTAAATAAAAATAATTTATTTTCAAATACTCAACTGTACCTACATGTTCTTTGCTTTTATTCATTGAAGTAGCACTGACATAGATACAGAACTTAGGATCAAAATAGTAAAACTGCTTTAACCTTATATTGACATTAGGTTTGTACTTCCTTTTAAACAGTTTCTATGCTTCCTCTGACTTCGTCTTATAGGGGAAAAGAGTCATGTTGCATGCTGTTAGAACTTAGTACGGTGCTTCACTGATTGGAAAATTCTTCTATTTTTAACTTTTCACTAGTCAGGGATTATCAAGTTAAAACTTGGGTGATTGTGATCAAGAGACATTTTATAGGTGCATCTCTTGCAGAATGGTGATACCAGTGTTTTGTAATGTCACCGATCTTATAATAAGGCTCACATCATTGCTTTTAATGTAACTTTTCAATTAATTTTGGTACTATAGTAATACATGTGGTATTACTGTACATGTAGAACGCTGTGAGCAGACCGCCAGCGATGCCGAAGCCTTTTTGAGCCAATATGTGACACAGGAAATATGATTTCACGTCATCCAGCAGCTGTTCCAGTACCTTAACTTTCCTTTCGGTGGTGTAAATGGAGAAAGAAAAACTGTTGGGTCTCAATGTAACTAAACAAAATGTTCCTGTAATCCAAAAGCACAAATTTTAAACTGAACCACATGTGGCTTGGAATAACTTAGCTTTAGATTTTGCCTATTTGCTTGTTTATGTGGTAGTGTGAGCTTACCATACCCTGGATGTAGAGTCACAGTTGTAAATAAAAGCAAATTTTATTGCACTTATTTTTTTAGTTTGATTTGATGACTCTGCTATCTTAATCCAAACAAGTCCATACTCATCACATTGAAATTTGAAGACCCATTTAGGTGATGAGTAACAAATTCATAGGGAATCTTAGATTTAACAGATGGGAGAGCTGAACATATAGCAGCCATTTGTAGTCAGTGATGAAATATAAGGATCGCAAAAACTGGCTGGTGGGAGATTCATTGCCACTTAGCCCATCCACTGAGTCAAGCTGTCCAGCTTTGCTATAAATACACTGATTTTAATAGAGGTGTCAGTCAGGCAAATGAAAGACATGCTGCGAAACGAAATCACATACCCTCGGTCAGATGACCTTTTTCTCCAGCCACGAAGTCTCCAAAGCCAATGGTGGTGAGGGTGATGACGACAAAGTAGATGGACTCGAGCGTGCTCCAGCCTTCGATATGTTTGAAAATGACAGCTGGCAGGGCCACGAAGATGAGGCACCCAAACAAGATGAAGAGCAGGGTGGAGATGACGCGGATCTTTGTCTGGCTGACTTTCCACTTCTGATCAAAAGGATAAGAAAAAGAAAACTATTGAGAAGTTTCACACTCGGAACACATCAGAGAGAGTGACAAGGTGATTGATGGTTTGAACATTTTACCAGAGCAGAAAAGCGTTTCAAAAATGCCTCACCCATTGAACTTTTTTGTGTTGTTTCATGTTATTTGAAAATGAATCTTTTCTTAATAGGTTATATTTACTTTACCATTATTCATTCACATAGTTTACGTCTTTCTAGAAATAAAGTTTTGTATTACTATATCCTAAATCTAACACTGCAGAGTTCATGCGGTATGCTTTCCTCGCTAGATGGAAGAATCCTCCTAATCAGGATGAGATACAGCATGTCTCCTCATACCTGTCATCTGCTAAAAAAAACCAGTCTCAATTTGTTATTTCAGTTGCCTTCATCTTAGTAGATGTCTACTAAGATGAACTCAGCAGTAAGTCTGATGGGCAAAAACTCTAATTTAATGTGAAATCTGGAGTCTTTCTTTTCTTTCACAGCTGCTGCGAGTTGAAACATATTCTCCATGCAACTGCATGTCTTCTGACATTCTGCATGTCTGGGGTAGCTTTTCCACTTGAGATGACTTCCTTCAGCTGGTTTCATGCTGATAGCATCATGCCCTTTTCCTCCCCGGTTATGTAAGACCTAAGAACAGTAAGTCTAAGGGGAAGCATAAAGAGCATACAGACCTCAGATCAGAGTTTTTGATCCCTTCTTGGTGCCTTGTGCAAAAATATGGAATACAGTAAATTTTAAAGATGATGTGCTATGCTAAAATTAGTTGAAAACCAAGCATTAGTTATTTTTTTTCCCAAGGGGGGCTGATAAAGCTGAGTTGCTGTAAACCATTTCCCCCATACAGCAGTGACAGTAGTAATCCATCTGTTTCTATTGTCTGAATGACCCTCCAACCTTCCCTGCTCCAGAGGGAGTGACAGAGCGTGCAATGAATCAGTAACATAATTAACCTGTTGCTGTCAAGTATCTGGGTGTTAACAAAATAGCCACTGCCTCTGGTTTTGCTCCAAAACAGAAAGCTTAGATCGTCTTTTTGAATAACTGCACATGCAGAAAATGTCAGTAAAATGTTGGGCTTTAATTGGAGAGAGTATAATCTGCCATCAGTCTCCAGTCAAATGACTTTGGAGTAGTGCCTGAGACTAATTGGCTGTGGCCCCAGTTTCTAGTGATAACACCTAATTGAAAGTCTTTATTTTCCCCGCACCAGCTCAGGGATAAAACAGTAGTGACATATCTGCAATCAGAAGGTTGTTCTTATCAGACATTGTTGCCTTTCACAGCACTGAGAATAGTGGCATGTCCTGCCCTCCAACTGTATTTGTCCACAGGCTTGTAGTAGGGATCCCCCAGCCAACAAGTCTATCAAAGATCAATTTATCAATCTGTTTGTCTGTCTGTCTGACCGGGTTGTCAGACATCCCATATGGTACCGACCGTCTCGCTCAATCTGGGAAGTTGGCTGCTTCCTGAGATGTGGGTTTGGTTGAAGAATAAGGGCTTCCTATGTCTTAAATGATAACACATTTACTGTAAAGCCACTGAAATTTTCGGTGATGAGCTGAGTGGTGAAGTATAAAGCATGGTGAGGGTTATAAAAGAGTCTCACTGAGAAGCGGTTTCCTCTCTACCTGCTGCTCATATGGCTGGTTTAGTTTTCTTGTTGAAGAGTGAGTGAGGACAGCAGGGAATAGCATACACTTGAATAAATCAGGCCTCATTTCAAATCTCTATCCTCTTCTCATCCTCTCAGACAAACAATATCTAGTTTGGTTTCCACCGCTCTCCTCAATGCTTTGCATTTGTTATGTTGGTCATCCAAAAACAAAATAAAAAATCCCAACATTGCTCACCACAATCATCTTCTCGACTTTGGCGATGCCCTTCCCAAAAATAGTTCCCAACTGGTCGCCGACACCGGCCAACAGGAATCCAAACAGGGGAATGCCCAGCAGAGCGTAGAGGATGCAGAAGATCCGTCCTCCTTCTGTGTGGGGAGAGATGTTCCCAAATCCTGGTAAAACGGAGAGACGGGTGGAAAATGAACAAAAGTGATTCCAATTCAAGTCAGAACATGTTATTTTCACAGTTTATTGCTGCCTAATCACTGTGTACCTCTTACTGCCAGCATTGGCTGCATGCAAAACAACACAGATCTCCTACTCTGCCATTAATTCATTTGGTACAAGACCTGTTTTCAAATTTGATTTGCTCAAATTCAAGAAGTTTGTAAATGCATTTGAATATTTTAGAGAACAAAATACTGCACAGATATGGATGTTGTAGCTCCAGAGGCTGTACATGCACAGAAAGAAAGAGCAGTTGCTGAACATGCATGGGCTCAATTTGCGTCTTGTATAATTTTTAAGTCAATTCAGTCACAAGCTGGTTACTTAGTGCATGATTTTAAAAATAATAATAACAATAATAATAATAATAACCTCTATTAGTTACTGTTTTAGCTTAATGAAACTTGGTAGACTGGAAAGCTGGCCCACAAAGTCTGAATGAAGCACATTAGGAATTCAGACAAATTCAGACAAAAATCAGCTTGATGAAATTCCAGTGGTGGAAAATGGAGGCGTGTAAGAGCCTCTGACTCACTCTAATTTATTATTCAGACTGCAATTTCAAAGCAAAATGAGTGGAATATGAAAAGAGAAAGTGAACCTTCTGCTGACGTTTAGCACTTTCAGATGAGACAAAAGTACAGATCTGTTTATGGCTTCTCCTCTTCAAACCTGTTTATAAAATTTCGGCTTTATAATAACATGTTAAGAAGAATCTTCAGAGAAGATTTTTTTTTCCTTGCATAAACTTGACTCCAGGCATCACACAGTGTGCACTGTCAGTTTCATTATTCAACAGCTGCTTAATGAACCAAATTTTACTTTCTTTTATTAATACATGTAAGCTACAGGGAGCCTTCTGATGACTCTCTAGTCCTGGGCTGGGCCGGAGTGACACCTAATGTGAGAGAAATTGTCAATCATATCTCAGTAATTCTATGATTAATCCCAGGGGAGCCGGGAAATGATAAACAGGAGACTAGGCCTGTCGTAATAAGAATTAAATCAAATAATCACATGATAAATTAAACTAAATTTTCATTTGAATGATTTATCATTTTTCAATTTCCTCTCTTACTTTCTTCCAAAAACTAGATAAAAACAGTCTTGAGTCAGAAAGACTAGCCCGTTTTTTGAAGGACAATTTTGTTTACAGAAACTTCCTAATTTATTTTATTCATTATTTCTGTTGTCTTGTTTTATTTATTTTGGATATTTAAAATGTCTTCCAGTTCCAGTGTTAAATATTCAATAAAATTTCAACTTTCTCGATCTTTGAGATTTGCTCTTGCGTAGTATGATGTCATTACCATTATACTACTTGAAAATTGTCTCAAAACAATACATTATGTTTTGTCACAATAACTTCTGGGACAATTTATTATCGTGACAGGACTACAGGGGACAAATTCTAAACTGTGTTTAAAAAAAAACAATCAATTCATAATTGTTTTCTTTTCATTCCTAGTGTCAAGGTCTGTCTGTCTGACAAATGCGACATTTTTCCAACACTTTTATCTGCATTGATCCTTTTCTATAAAACGAAAAACTATTCATCTGAATACATTGGTGAGTTTCACTCCTTACTATAGATGCTCCATTAATAATAAATATGATTTTCTCAGCAAAAAGGCTGACGTCAGCATCCATCATTCAATCATATACATAAAGAGTTTGACTGTCTATGGTTAGAGGAAATACTCGTATAATGGGCATGAAATACCAGTGGCCTTTAGCTTAAAGTCATAAAGAGAAAAAAAAGGTAAGTCTGATATCGTCACTAATAGGCAATTAAACTATTTAATGAGATATTTAAATCATTTAATAAAGGATATGCTGTTTTTTGTTGTTATTATTGTTTCCCATTAGTTTTCATTTATGGGAAACCCAATAATTTTACACAAAGGAATTTTTAGCTTAATTAATCCTTACATTACTACAATCCACAAAAGGTTTATTTTGCTATCAAAGGGAGACAAGCATGTAAAAACTGTTCATTCCTGTTGTTGCAAACTAGAAATGATAGATTCCTTTGAGTGTTGGTATTGATCCAGATAGCGTGGAAAGTAAATGGATTGTAAGTCAGACAGATTTAACAAAGGGATCCCAGGGGATCTGACACAGTGAGATCAATCACTAATTCAGCTCCAGGAGAGAGGAGGATAATCACAGGAGCAGCAACAAATGCCTGATTCATATTACATTTTCTGAATTTTACAGTAGGGATGAAAGAGAGAGGGGATTTTCATTAGTTCGGGTAATTCAAAGGGAATTATCTGCAAAGACAAAGAGATCCCCAGATTTGAACAGATGTTCAAAAATCTCAAGCTGATCAAAACAAACAAAAACGAAAATTACATCTCCGGGATTTCTCTGACAAAATGACACACTGGCTTCAGAGACAGCCTCTGTGTCTGATTTATTTACATAACAGCACGAAGGCAACGGAACAATCAGGAAAAATGATGATTGCCCACAGACAG
The DNA here is from genome assembly GCA_903066815.1 of Brachyrhaphis roseni. Lineage (NCBI taxonomy): Eukaryota > Metazoa > Chordata > Actinopteri > Cyprinodontiformes > Poeciliidae > Brachyrhaphis > Brachyrhaphis roseni. Next base: position 46,173 of record CAEFZY010050315.1, read on the forward strand.
CACAGCAATTATGTGCTGTTTACACTAACAGGCTGCAAAGACAAAGCACACAAATCACCACCTGGGAGAGAGGTTTCTGCAGCAAAATCAAAGCTTTTGCCCTCTGCTAACACCTTACTTCATTTATGCAATTTGGCCTTATGTGGACATTTCTAAAAAACAGAAAGCCAAACAGATCTCTGTTCTTTGAATGGAAGCCATGGAGCTTTTTTTCTCTGGATCAGTGAGCTAAAAAAAAAAAAACTGTACACAAATTACTCTTTGCCTACAAAGTGACTTGCAAAAATGTTTAACACCGCTTGAAATTCTACACAATTGGTCACGTTTCAGGCACAAACATTAATGTATCTTATTGGCAGTTTATGTGAAATACCAGCACAAAGAAAATTAGTGTTTTATCATTCTCTTTTACCATTAGCTTTCTTCTTACCACTCTTCTCTAAAGGTCACAACCAATAGATGTCCAGTCAACAGATTGTTTCATCTGAGCTGTGGATTTCTTTAGCTTTTCCAGATTTTTGGCTGCTTTTCTGATTAAAGCTGACCTTTCCTGGTTTGGCATTTTAGGTGGTGGGCATATCGCAGTTGTACAATACTGTTTTCATTTATATACAATGGATTGAATAGTTCTTTTTTATTTTACTATATGTTTAAAGCTTAAGGTATTGTTTTGTAACTAAGCCTGCACATCTTTATTTATGGCTGTCAGGGCAGAAGGAGGCTGGCTATATGCATGCTACTCTTATCAGATGTTTTAGAAAGACCATTTTACTTTCTCTTACACATTATGCATTACTTTGTGTTAAACCATAACATAAAACGCAAAATGTGAAATGGGGGTTGCCAATGCACACTTTTGAGGCGCTGTGGCCTTTGCAAAGATTTAAATATTCATTTATAGCAATTCAGTTTTTTATGTGAAAATGTGCATCTTAGTAATGATCTCTCACAAAGCCTACATTTAATAAGCTCCAGATGCCTACCAAACAGACTTGGTAGAAGCCTGTGAATGTGTGTAATCATGTTGTGACTGGTTTCAAAAAAGGACACATGACTTCTCCATTGTGCAACACACCCTGGGAAACTGGAAATGAGTCTGGGCTGCATGTAGTTTGTATAGTTTGATACTACAGTGCTCATCGAGAGCATGCTCTGCCTACACATTATGGCCATTCATGTGAAAATACAAGCACTCTTATTCCAAGCTGATAGCCAAATCAGTTCATTACACTTTAGTGCATTTAATTTCCTCATTAGAGACTGAGCTTTGACAGGGTGCTGGAGATGTGAAATGGAGCCCAACAACCCACTGAACAGACATAGCGATCTGTCAAGGTCCAATTGGAAAAGCCAGATGAGCTGTCAGAATGTGTGTGTGTGGGGGGGGTGAGGGTGGGGGTGTGTGTGTATGTGCAAGAGTCTGTAAGGAGGGTGCTTGTGTGAGCTGTTACTTTTTTTCCTGATTAGTAAGCTCTTACAGCTGCAGATGACACAAAGAGGGGACAAGTTGTGTAAAAAAAGATGGGAAACATGGTGGATTTTCAGCCTATGGCATTCAGATAAAGGGTAATGTGCTATAATTATACTTTGAGTCCTGCATTTAACTTCTGTTGCTGTGAATGAACAGGATATTAGCTCTGTTGCAAGAACTGCGATAACATTTTAAACCTTGCAAGGAGCAAAAATTACTTAGTGGAAATTCTCCTCAGTTGGATAAATGAAAGACCAAACCGAGGTTAGACTGAGAGAGAAGTTTGGTATCCTTGTGGTTCTGTCATTCATCTGTCAGTTATGTTGAATATATTGTTTTCGTTGTCTTACTGATGTTAAATAGGCTCCATTCAGTCAGGGGTGGAAGTGAAAGAGCAAATCAAAGTGCAATCTTGTAGAGGAAATGAGTTTTTTGCAACTGTTGCTGGAGTGCAGTCATTGTGCAATCTTGGACAGGAGCTGATGTGACTATAATTTGTGTGTGCAGGTGCAATTTCATGCCAAAATGGTCCTTGAAATTACACAGTTATTCTGCCATGCTTCTACTCCTTAAAAGGGGAACGTATGTTTTGTTTTGTGTTTTAATTTTCAGGACTCAGAAAACAACAGATGCTATATTCTCTTCATTTAGAAACCATTCTTCCTACCGATTGTGGTGATAACAGTCCCGGCAAAGAAGAAGGAGGAACTGAGGTCCCACAGGCTCGTCTGATTGGACAAATTTCCTGATGGATTCACTCCAGCACGAACTGCCGAAACCACTTGCTGCAGACGAAAGGAGAGCAGTTTAAACGTTAAGATGGTGGCTTTCGTTGGGAGCTTAACACAATATAAGTTCAGAAACTCAAAAGATGAATACAAAATTAATGGTGCACGACGGCTCTCCAGGGAAATAAATGAAAGCTGAGGTAAACATCCAACAAAGACAATTAAGAGTGGAGAAAAGATAATAGCATCTGTCACCTTTTGAAGATTTTCTTTTTAAGTTGCAGTCTTATTCACAAAGAACCTGTCAAGGCTGTTGGGATTAAAACTCAATGAAGCAATAAAAGTTCTCAGTTTTGATGAATTCTTGTTTACATTTTCGTGTTTTCCAAAGCCAAATTTCACACCCACTTTACCTTTTAAAAAGCCTTTAATCAACATGTGGTCTCCAATGTGAACACTAAAATGCAAAGAGCTTCCTCACTCTAAAATCCATGCTTTGTCTATTGTGTTTGAGTGAAAGACTGAACATTTTAACTCTGTGTGAATTGATGACTTTCTGCACCCTGGCTGCTAAATGCATGAATGCTAAACAAGGTAAGATGAACTCAGTTTAGCCGTTTTCATTTCTGCTGACAGTTTTGACCCATCTTGCTCTCTCGCTGTTTAAATAAACCACAGACAAATCCTTAAAAATACAGTTTCCTTTATATTTCTCTAATCTGTTTGCTTCATCTAACTTAGTTTTAAAGCTCGAATTTTCCTCCAAACACTGAAATTTGAATTAGAGATATTCACGAGTCATTTTTTCCTACATCTAAATCATGACATCAGGCAAGTTCAAGTTAAGTTTAGTTTTCTCAATAAATACATACCAATAAATACTTTTGACCAACAACAGTGCATTACTTTAGGTTAAGAATTTAAACGTATAATATTTACCCTATGTCCTAATTTAATGCAAACATTAAATAATACTTTTTGAGTCTAGCTCTTATCAACAATCTTTCAATGTTTTCAAATGTGAACTCAATATTAGACACATTATGATCTGGTTTTATTGTATTTTTCAAGCTCTAATCTTTCATTTTAAACAAAAATAACAGGAATATAGCACTTGTTTGTGTTGAATTTCTGTGTTTCTTATTTTAATCTTTAAAAATCTTTATATTTAACAGTACTGGATAACATAATGACATGCTTAACTACTAATTATTTTAAGAGCGCCGGATGGACTTCAGCTCACCTTTTGTTATTTACAACTGACCCTGGGTTTGGGTTGAAACAGTACAATACATCACATTTAAGACAAAAGGTTGACTCAGGAGGGTCTTATGATCTTTACAGCATCACAGACACAGAAAAAAAGAAAAGCTTTGAGACATCAGGAGAGCTGCAGTCAAACCTTTGACTCTAATGCTAATAATTGTGGGAGAACATTTTAAAACATTTATCTTCTGTCTATGAGGGATTTTTTTTTTTTAAACTCACGGCCTGTAAAATATCAAATCTCCTGTGATGCAGTTTAATAATTTTGCGACTTTGATCAAGAGGGAGCAGCAGATGGAATAATCTCCATTAACTGAATTTAATATGAATGGACTTCCTGGAATAGAACAGCAATGTACCAACAATGATGTTCATACACAATATTTAGGGTCACTAAAATGTCACAGAGAGTACAGTGTTTATAATTATTCATCATTAGTTACACAGAGCCTTTTTTCATTCACAACAGGGAAGCTGCCTCTGCATAAGATAGTGAAGATGTGAGTATTAAAGTGGAATTAAAAAGACAGCAAATGAGAAAAACTGTTTTACAGTTCAGAAGTCAGTCAGAGGGAAGACAGACAGCTAGAGCAAAATTACACTGACAGTGTAACGTTGCACTTCAAAAGGTACATCTTGCTAGTAAAAAGGTCGGACTACCTTTTGGCTTCAAAAACATCTTGGTTCTTTTGTGGCACAGAGGAATATGTGTGAAAGATTTCTCTGGGATTTTGTTCCATGTTCACATGATAGCATCTCAAACTTGCAGCAGATTTGTCAGCTTCACATCCTTGATGGAAATCTCTGACACCACCATAACTCAAAGGTGCTGTGTTGGACTGGGATCTCCTGAATTAACTCACTGTCAATTCACTTTCAGATGATTTAAGCTTTATGTCATTGTGTGTTTTCTTGCTGGAAGTGTCCATTAGAAGAGGTGCACATAAAAGGATTGACACAGTCAGCAACAACGTTCTATACTTTATAGAACGTTGTTCTATAAAGACAATGCATTCAGACCTTCCCATCTGAATGCTATTAGACAGAAACTCATCTGACATTTTCCAAATATGTTACTGAAACTGTAAATTGTTGCCTGAGTTTTCTAAACATAGCTGACAGGAGTGGAATCCAGTGTGGTTTTCTGCTGCAGTAGCCCATAGGCTTCAAGGTTCAACGTGTTTTTGTTTTTTGTATTTACAGATTACTCTCTGTAAATCAGAGAAAAGTTGTGCAAGAAAATTTCAGCAGTTTAGCGGTGTGGCACCAACAATCATGCCACATTGAAAGCACCGTAAATCCCCTATCTCCCTCATTCTGGTGCTTTCTTTAATTTTTACCAAGACCTCTTCATCACATTTAGATCTCTAAGTCCATTTGATTTCTGCTAAAGGTCAATGCAAAACTCATTGCAGGTCAATGATTTTTGCATTGACCTGCAATTGAACTGGTGTATGTGAAGAAGTTGCTGATCAGCATTTATGGTGCAGTTTATATATTATTCATCAATGAGTGACTTTTCTTCCATTACCTGTTTTCCCCTTATCTGAGATGGGACCAAAGTAACTAGTTCAAGTGAAAAACCAATATACTCCTCTGCCTAGAGATACTTTATGTGTTTTATGCATATTTATGCTTCCAATAGTGAGTTGTAGCTTTGCACAGAGTAGCCTTCATTGTTGACTCCCCTAATGTAGAGAAGCTATTGTTCTACTCCAAGCTTCCCCCAGAGCTCCAGAATAAAACACTATTATACTTGAGGTAGGAACTGAAACCTTTGGGGAACATTAGTATGTTTAGGAACCATGGCCTCAGTCATCACTTTAAATTTTAAACTCTAAGTTTGATGAATATAAACACACCAGAAAGAAACTGAGAACCATCATGCTACAAGTCGTTTTAATCTATGAATGCAAAAGAATCAAGCATCTATGCTTATTTTGCTATGTCCATGTACCATTCTTCTTACTAAGAGAATGGAAATTATGTGGTATGAATGTTTTCAGCTGTTCAAAGCCTAAAAAAACAAATGTAAATGAGGTTAAAAGATAAAACCTCACATCCATTGTCCCTCCAAAGAAATCCTTCAGTGAGGCAAGGCTCAGTCAGTCCCTTTTGTTTTGCACCCAAGTGAGCTTATCATTTCTTCCCTGCTCTGCCATTTGCACACAAAGCTGCCCATAATAAAGCTAAATTATGTGGACATCATGCAGGCTATCGGCGAGCTCAACCAAACAGTTGAGAGAATCTGAATCGTCAAAGCCTTTTTTGATATAGCTTACCTTTTTAATTACTCCCTTTGAGAGCACACTTCTCCTTCATCCTCTGCTGACTAGCTTTTGAAAAAAGTTGTGTGTTTGTGCAAAGTAAAGCGTGAATAAATGGCACCTGGGTTGAAACTGTGCATCAATAAATCATCAGAGGAAAAGTAGTTGCTTGAAAGGTTGCTTAACTCAGTCACCGACCTGCTCACTAATAGATGATAGGCAGAGCTGACGAGTGCTGTAACTTTCTTGTGAAACAACAAAGGGATCAGAGTAATCTTTGGTTGAAAGTGGAAAGCTGTCTTACAATTAGTCTGACAGTATCAAAAGAAAACATGCTTCCACCAGAAAAAAGTACTGAGTTTGAACCATAATTAACAGAGGTGGTCAGTCCTAGAATATGTTAGCTATATTTTATTGTATAAAATATATTATATTATTTTATTACTATATTACATGACAATGTTTCCATATGGGATTTAATAAGCAATCGAAAATCCAAATTTAAAACAACACAATTAGACCTGAAATCAATTTGGAAAATAATAAAGGCTAGATTAAACCAAATTTGAAAATGATTGTTTTTCATGGGGAACAGCTGAGTCAAACAGGGAGAGTATTAAGAACAGAATTCAGCTCATGAACAAAAACAAAAGTCCAAATACCTGATCTCAAAGGATAGATATGTTTTTGATCAAATGTATGTATTTCAATTTGCTTTGAGCTTCAAAAGTGAAAAGCTTTTGGTAATTGAAGGCCAATGTCCAGTTGTGCTTGAGCGACTGTCTAAGAATGTATGGTGAAGAATTTAAAATAACACAAAATAATTCCAGATCTTGAGATCAGAGTTGAAAAGTAGAGAAGAACTACACTTTATTTACAGAAACATTCTCCCATTTCTAATTTTCTCTTGGTTCTGAGTCATGAGAGGCTGTGAGTTTCATTTGTGTTTGATGTTTTATTCACCTAGTGGTTTGATTCTCTTGTTTCTGTATCCTTGTAGCATTCTGATTGTTTATCCTGTTGCTTCATGTGCTTGAATCTCTCTCAGTGCTGCTAATCAGTTATCATATTTGGTATGCTTTGTGGTTTTCATCATTCCCTGTCAGATTGTTCTGATTGTTAGGACGTCTTCACACATTTGGAGGTGTGCACACCTCCAAATTGCACATAGAGAATTTCAAGCTGTAGTTCAAATGTAAAGTAGAATTATAACACAATCTAGGAGAAGTCCTGTCCTTGAATTGTAATCATTGATTGATAATTAATAAGGTCAGTAAAGAGAAAAAATAGAAAATGGAGGGAAAAGCCAGAGCACCAATCGTAAAGGCTTTAACACAATCTTTTTCAGTGGTTTCAGCAGAACTCCAGGAAACTACTCCAGGTTTGACATAACAGCTAAATAAAAACACATTTAATTTTACGTGCATTATTCTTTTTCACTCCTCTTGCCAAGATATAGGCATTCACTGTTTCACAGACTAAAATTAATGAACAGAATTATTCAGCAAAGCATAGCACTCTGTGACAAAAGCAATGATTGTGTCTCCTTTTGTTTTGTTTTCAATTCTGAAATATTGAAGTTTTTCTATGCTAGAAGTTTTATTTTGCATCTCACCTGCCTGCTCCAGTCTGAATTTAGGTCAAATTTCTTCTCAGTTTGACAATTTCATAGATAATTGTATGGCATTGTCAGAATCTCAGCACAGACAATGACCGAAATTCATGTCAGTGAAAGATTTGCAGCATCCCAACAAAGCTCGTTATAAACTTTCATAAAGCTCAGCATAAACGTTGCAGATCTTTTTAAGGTGACTGCAATTAAATGATGTTAATGAGCTGCTTTTCAGGTACAACGTGAATTTTTTTGTTTTTCATATGAAAACAGATGAAAAAATATGGAGCAAATTTTCCAGATTGCCTAAACGTATAAATAGATACATGATGCCAATTACTAACATTCAACTTGTTTCAGAAGAGTTTATTTCATGACAAACTGAAACATTAGTGTGAGCCACAATGTATGTATTGGATGCGTCTAATATATATATATTTTTTCTGTTTTATACTGATTTCTATGGCTTTCAGTAGATTTTAGTGTGGCTCTCCAAGAATGGAAAACTAACCCTGTGTCTTATGTTGACTGTTTACCAGGTCATCTGCAGATGCAGCAGTGTTCTTTGTATAATGCAGTATTTGTCTCCCTGCAGTCCTGCCGTGCACATTACTGTTGTTCAATGTTCTCCTGGTGGTGAATTCATAAACATTAACCTTTACTCTGTATGTTAATGGAATCCAAACTCTTTAGAAGACAAAGTCTAACCTTTTCCAGCCTCATGAAATCTTTGCACTAACTTAGAAATCTCATTTACTCCTGCTTTGATACTTGTCCTCATCCTTTTAAACAATGTTTAACTTCCTGCTTCTAAACACGCCTGACTGTCACCATATCAGTTAAAAGAAACAGTTTTAACATCGACAGATACTGAAACTACCACTTAGTGGAGCCTAAGAAAACACTCTTTGTTTCAACAACAACAAAACTACCATTTATTGTGAATTTTCCCATTTTTTTAAAACTAGGATATGTTGTTTTCAGTCTAAATGATGTAGAAATATTGAAAAATGTAAAACATAAAAACACACTTCCAAGGACAAAATTGAATCTTTCGAGAAAACTTAACTTAGGAAATTATGACTTTTCATCAAGTCCTCTTAATTAAAAACAGGATCATTTAACTAGATTTGCTCAGCGTAGTAAATATTCATGTATTGAGTAATACAGTGTCAGCAGAGTTCAGTTGCATTATTCTCAAGCAATCTTGGTTGAGTGTGTTTAACAATCATCACAGGATTACTGGTAAGGGGGAAAAAAAAAATCTTCATTATGACAAAGGTTTGAATAAAATTCCGATTTTATTCAAAGTCAGTTTTTAGTGTTAATGCTGTGTTATTACAGTTAGAGCTTCAAACTGGCTCATCTTTGCATTTTCTTTAGATAAAAGGTAAGTAAACTTGGTATTTGAGATGATGCATTCAAACTGAAAGCATCACTGAAAAAGATATACAGCATTTCATGCTTGAGCCTCTCTTTAAAGTAAGAGAGTAGGTTACAGTGGCATCTTCTTGTATCAAGCAGATTTAAGGCAGAAAACAGTAATTACCAAAATTTGATTGTTAAAAGATATTTTTTATGGATTAAAAAAAACTAAATGTAATCACAGTGGTTCAAGGAACTTGCACTCGATTCTTGATTTCTGTCACCTTGCGGCCTAAACTCGCTGGCGACTTTGTTAGGTACACCTTTTCAGTTGATTTGAACACAACCTGCATTTTAATCTGCAAATTATATGTTGCAATTCAATGCCTGTAAAACTTTTTTGAGACAGAAAATGAAAGCAGTTCAGTTCCTACGTTCAAATGCTGCAGTTCTTATGATGAAGGAGCAACATATCAGATTATGAGTTCACCCAGATAGCTACTAGGTGAAGCAAAACATCTCAGACTAAACTCTAAAGAGATTCAAAAAGTCATAAAATCAGTTTTGTAAATGATTTTAAAACTCTGGATAACAAACATATTACCTGTAGCTGAGAAATTGTTTTGTCACCATGCCATTGTACATCAATGCATCTTGACAGGGCATAGCTGTCAAAATGCTCACTATAAAAATTAGCTCATGTGACTGCTATTGGCTTTAACACATTTCGCTATCAAGGATCCTATGCAACACCTGGTGGGCACAACCAAGGTGGGCACCTGCCAACAGGACTGCACTTCAAACTTCATGTTTTTAATCCAGAAGGGTTCTATTTATTTATTTGTTTACTTTGACTATTCATCCAGCATTCAGATTGGTGAGTTGAAGCATGTGAAGAAAAATACATATCTAGAATGCGACGACTGTGATGACGGTAGAAAAGAATTTTTTTTTTGTCCCATTATAGTTGCATGGTGATGGCTGCTAGTTTACTTGCACTAAGACATTCTGATTGTATCTGCACATGAATTTGTAAGTCTTCATGAACCACATCTTAATAGCAAAGCCACAACATTTTAGCTTCCACAAAATTAAAGCAGAAATTGCGACACTTGATCATATTGCAAATCGTGCTCAAGTGCTTCACTGATTCAGTCATTGACTAAAATTGATATCAATTGTAAAAAAATATTAACAGCAGAATCTGATTGATTGGATTCACATTCATCATGCCCAACAACTATTTAAATTACCACAACAAACTGCAGGAAGTTTAAACATTTATCATATGTTACTCCACAAAGTAGCTAAAATAACCAAAATTTTGTAAGCAGGAAACAAATCACAAATGCAAACAGTGAGAAACAACCAAACAACCTTCTTTGAGGTTTATTTTAGTATACAAGGTGATTCATTCCACGACCGACCTCCAGCTGTGGCAATTGTTGTTTTTGTGGCAAAACAAAATGTATACTGCATGTGCTCTGATAGTACTTCGTATAGCCAGTGTTTCAATAAACCATTCACCTTTTTTGACAACAGTTTGCTATGGAAAACATAAAACATGGGAATAAACCTGTGACGCATTTGAGAGCAATGCACATTTCAAAAGATAGCTAATTTTGTCAGTCACTACAAGTCAGCAGAAAAGAAAATATTACACCTGCCTTGACAAGATCCTCCAGCTCCGTTGAATTTATGCAGCTGTGCAAGGCCAAGAACTCCAGTTTTTCTTTCAGAATGACCGATTTCTGGTAGCTTTCGTGAGGCTGCTCCAGAGCCTGGAACACTGTTGCCCCGATGATGAGGTACAGCACCACCAGGAAGAAAATGGCCGTCACAGTTTTCCACCTCATGACTGTGGTCCGGGTGTCGCACTCATCCTCAGGAGTGTTCAGCACCACTGGTTTTGCGGAGAACGACAGGCGAGGCTTGGAGTTGTGGACGGCAGCCTTTGGGTCAAGGAGGTCAGGTGCGGCCACTGGAAGAATGGAGATTATCATTATCTGAAGTGTTCCACACAAAAAGAACAAAAAATTATACATGCTTATGTAAAAGGAGCTTAGCTAACAAATTATGTGGTGTTTTTCTCTGTTACTAAATACATTTGACTTTGTATCAGAAGCTAATTAAATAATTTGTTGGGTTATTGCCACTGCAGGCCAATTGTTTGAAATTTTAATATTAAAACTCCACCAGTAAGAAGATGACTGATTGTTTCACTGTTTTGTACTTCTTTGATTTACTCTTTCTTACTATTTGTAATCCTTCAATTTTTCAATAGATTTTGACAGAGAGCTAATGCTTCTGAAACTGTTCAAGTAATTCCAATTTTCTCTTAGTCAAAGACTTTACACTTCTTTCACAATATTTTCATTGTTTTTCTCCAACTTTCTCAAGGCAACAGAAAAAAAATTGCTTTTTAAGGAGAAGTTTATGAGCAGCACAGCCAGCTAGTACAGCCATGCAAAAAACATGAGGCTCTGTAGACAGGTTGTATAAAATAGTAACTATGCTGCATTTTTCACTATAATTTCTTTCACCTTCTACCCACAAACATTTTTACTATGTTTCTTTAGGGGAAAAACTATTTTTCTGTGGAGAAATATTTTTTTTTTATGTGAAGAAAAAAACTTCTGCTGTTTTTATGAAAAAATGCCTTTGCCTATCCATGGAGATTTAATACAGGGTAATGAAGAATTATTATTATTTTTTTTCAATTTAATTTTTGTCAACTTTTAAGAATGCACAAGGAGTTAGAGAAGCTGCTCAGCATCTACAAGCTTTTCTTTAACCAACATGAACTGCATTAACTCTCAGCCTTACACAGCTATAGACTAATTAATTTATTACTAAGTAAAAGCTGCACATGTCTGAATGTCTTACTAATAAATACATAATTAAAGCTTTCACCAGTGCATCCAGGTGAAGTCGTCAGTCCCCATTAGTTGTTGATTATTATTCAAGCTTCTGTCTCTATGATCCAACTATTTGACATATTTTTCACATTTGAATAAAGACTTTGACATATGGTAGTAATACAAAGGACTAGCAGGTGCAGGCTATGAAACAAATTCTACAACATTTATATTTAGAGCACATGTTTTTTGGGATGTTATGTGCAACACGTGACAGTGAAGTAGAAGCAAAACGACAATTGGTTGGGAAATATATTACAAATAAAAATCTCTAAATGAATACAGCTTCCATTAGCCTTTTACTTTACAGCCATGCTTTTTTTTTTTCTTGCTTTTGTTGCTGCAGGTTTGATTGAAGCTTGGATTAAGTTTGTTTTTTGAACATCAGTCTTTGAAAGAGGACTGAACTTTGGCTGTGCTTCTCTGACACATGACTTTGCTTGTTAAGCCTTGCCCACTCCAGCCTCTTCTCCTTCCCAGCCTCTAACATGCGTTCTTCCAGGTTTGCCCTGCATTTAGCTCCTTTCCAATTCTTCCTGATTGGCATCCCTCTACCTGGGATTGTACTGTGCTAAACAGTTCCAGGTCTTATTTGGCAAACTGGGGCTGCTTTTTGGTCATTTTAAAATAGGTCAAACTATATGGAGTTCCCCAAGACTCCATATAGGAGAACGTTTATTCAGCATCGACCTGGTTCCTCTGGCTCAGATCTTTGGAGTAGTACAACATTGTTTAACATATCTATCCTCCTGACATACAATATTATATTGCCACTTGATCATAGTTCACTACAGTTACTGCAGAAGAGTCAGAAGGTGGCCAGTGGCAATTGCTTCCTTGACTTATCCAGTGTGGGTGCTGTGTTTTTGCATTCTTTCACTAGAGATGTACTGGTGCCGTACTGTTGTTGGTTTTTAGGCAATTCTTGGAAGGTTTTAGTGGGCAGACTTTGTGAAACCCCAAATGAAACATGAGATTTCTACAGATAGCCCACTGTTTCTCTTTACTGAGCAATTTATGAGGCGTCCATTTTTATGGTTGTACAGCTAGAATTACTGAATCTGCACCTCTTGTTCAGCTCCTAGTGATCTGTAGCAATCTGCAGCCTCACATCTACATGTTTTTGTTTCCTTGTATAAAAATCAAACACATAGACTCGAATCTTTGTGGAATAAACTCAAGACTGTCTGACACTAGGCTATTATATTTTAATGTTGCACATAGAGCACTTTCTCTGCATGGCTACATTCTTTTTTTTTGTATTTCTGTGCTTGGAGCAGGAGCTACAACAAAAAAAAATACATTTAAATCATTAAATATTTAACAATATTTGTCACAATGATGTTTCTCAAACGTTTGCTACCCTTAGGTGATTACATAACACCCCCCAAGAGGTCTGCTGGTCTTTTTTTTTTTTTTTTTTTAAGGAAATTGCTTCTACAGAGTAGTACTCACTTCATACCTCCTAAGCTTTCGCAAGCATTCTTATTTTATAAGTTATATGACTGTTGTCACGATTCAGATGGTTTTAAAAAACCTAGTTTTTATGGAACAATGTTTGACAATAAATCTGCTAGGAAATTAGAAATAAAAGACACAAAAATGACACAAATGATCTGTTAACATTCATAATTCACGCATTCAATTTATAATCACCTTGATGTCAACGTAGGCTACTTACTTCTCTACCATCTCGTCTCTGTCGGTTTCCTAGAAGGCGTTATTTTCCAGGAAAGCGCAGCACCGCTCTCTGTCTAAAGTCTGCCTTTGCCTCCCGAGTTCGCTCCAGAGGACGTGTCCGCTGTCCACATGGCTTCGAAGTGCTGACCCGCTCCCTGCTTCACAATCTCCGGAGAAAATACATCCAGCGCATTACGTCTGTCGGCACAAACGCGAGCTAAAACTGAGCGTAAAAGGCGCTGGGGGGGGAGAGGCTCGTATCCACGGTGCACATCCAGGTGTTTGGGGGAAGCGCGGTTTGTTGTTGGAGTGAGAGCAAACACTTTGTTATGAGTAAGACAACGACGGAGGCGCTGCAGTGAGCTGGGAAAGAGAGGGAGAGAGAGAGAGAGAGAGAGAGACCTCTGAGGTTTCTAGCGCTGAAACATCTTATGGAAAATTTCTGAAGCTCACCATTCAGAGCGCAACGAATGATCATGATTATTATCTTGGAAGTTTGCGGTAATTTGCAAAAGTATTCATGCCCCTTAAACTTTATTCACATTTTGTCTCATTGAAAACTTCACTCTCAGTTAAATAAATAAACAAATAAATAAATAAATTATGTAAAACATAATTGTGAAGTAGAAGAAATTTATACATGGCTTCATTTTAATTGCATACTGAAGGAAAACAAATCAGAGAGTGGCTGCTTCTTAAAGAGATAGAGGTCAAACTTCAAGGTGTCATGTTACTTATAGCACCATAAGTAACATGGTGCTATAAAATGGCACCATGTGCCTGAAAAATACATAATACCACCCCTTTACACACACCCACAGCATGGTGTTGTAGGTTCAGTAAAGTTTTAAGTTCATGATTCAACACTGAGGAACAGTCTGGGGTCTGTATCTAATTTGCCCAAAACCATTGTGACATTTCCTAAGAGTTTTCAAGATTTTCTTCTGTGGACTAATCTGACACAACCGAAACCTTTTAGAAGGTGCATCTGGAGTAAAACTAAAATAGCGAACATCACACTGTACACTGACAACGACCACAATACAGACTGCAGAATGAAACAGCTGGCAATTTTGCATCATCATTTTACACAAAAGCACTTTGTAGAGAGGACTGACATTTTCCTCCTGAGGTCTTCCCACCCTTGTTTCTTTATTTTCCCTCTCAAGGTCAGTTTTCTGCTGCTTAAAGCAGAAAGCACAGTGCCATGATGTCCTTGTTGGACCAGTAATTTAAACGGGTGCTGCCCCCGTCACAGAGAGACGTTGAACCTGCAGGCGACAACCAGCTTATCAGTGGGAAGAAGCAGACCCCAGGGCACGGCACTACATGCTCCAAAGCACAGGTTTGGCGCATTAATTAAATCCATCCGAATTAGTGAGACAGTCTGGGCTGTTTATGACGTGACTTTTCATTTGTTCGTGGCATGTAGGTGTGTTCTCTCTGAAAAAGAAGAGAACACACAAGGATTTCAATTGGGTTCAAGTCTGTTCTGCCCTTGAAGATGTTCATATAAGGCAGAGAAACAGTAGGATAGTGTGTGTTAGTGCTGAAGTGCCCACTGTATTGATCAATTTTGACTGCTCATTTACATAATGTACTTGTGGTAATTGAATGGTAGGACTCCAGAGTTTCTCTGCTTTAATAAGATGCATTTATTTATCAAGCAAAATCTTCTGAGGTACAATATTGTGACTTTCATGTTTTTTTCCATTTTAGTGAGATAATATGCCTTAAACTTTTTAAGTTCATGCAGAACTATCTACAGGTTTGTATGCAATACGTGTGAACATTCTGTTCGTGATGATGAAAGAATAAAGAATATTATTATTATTATACAGGATTGTTATTCTAACTGCAGGTCTTTTAAATATAGCAATGTTTTAAGCTAACGTTTCTTGCAATTGCATATAAATAATTCATAGCAACACAACACAAATTCTCTTTGTTGAATTCGCTGTTGTGTTTGATTCAAATGTGTGTTTCTTGTGATGTCAAATTATATCTCTTCAGGCTGTTATAGAGCTCAAGTAAACAGCCGTTTCTCACCCAATATGAACCTTAAGCTCAGCCAAATAGTTTTTACAAAGTATTCTGAGGGGAAGATTTGCTCCTGATGTTGTTGTATTTATTTCACACTGAAGGAATTTAATGTCTCAGTAAATATCACCTAATTCTATTCCTCTGGCTGCCCACAGACAAGTCCAAACCCCATACCATGAAATCCATCCTGCTCCAGTATTGATTTTTACAGCCACCTCCTAATTTGTTTCCTCTGGTAGATTAAGTCTTCAGCTGTATAAATGTCTGTGAGAAAGAAGATTGTTAAAAGATATTTTAAGACTTGAAATTTTATCTGGTCTTACATCACCTGTTTCAATCCCAGTCGACGTCAGATGTAAAGTCACGCAGAGAATACATAAATTCTCTCTTTTTTTTCTTTTTAGCTTTCTGTGCAGTAGTGTTGATGAGCTTTAATAAAACGTATTCATTAAATGGATAGCTCAGTGTTATAATCACTTTCACAATTTATCCAAACTGATCAAAGGAGCCTTGCTTCCCGATTCCCAATTTTTGCTTTAATTAGAAAATAATTGAAGTAGTTTGAAATTGATTTATTTAACAATAGTGTTACAAAAATTGAGAAAACATATTTAGTCTCACTAAGGTCTATCCAGTAATGACTCAATTAAATAAAAAGACACATTTAAAGATAAAATGTTCTAACAATAGTTCCAGAATATACACTATCCCTCAAAGACAAATGGGGAGAAAACGACTTAAAAAAATCTGATTTAAACTAGTGAAGGATCTCTCCTTTATTAAAAGTTCCCCAGTCTCTCTGGAGTTTAGGAAAAGGGGAAATCTTGATTTTTTATTTTTTTGCTTCTCTTTTTTGTTTGCCTATTACTTTGATCCTGACACTGAACACTTCTCACAACCAAATCAGGATAATCAATTCTAAGTCCAAATCTGTGTGCACTAAATTTATAATCATCAATTTCTAAAGAAAATCTGTTTACCTCAAATGTTTGGTTTTTTTTGCCTTTAATCTTACAGTGCCTTATTTGGGAACAACCCTCAACATGTCTCATATTGAATGGTTCCCTGTTTGCCTGCAGGGCAGCTTTACTGATACCAGATGGTTCATGTTACATAAAGACAGTAACCTTGTTATGGGTGACATTGCTGCATTAATGTGCCATACTACCAAGGTAAGTTTGTAAAGGCAGAGCAACATAAGAGTAATGATGTTGATGTTGGATTTCATACAAGGTTCTCATGAATAAATTACTAAAAACCGTTCTACTGAGTCCATAAGGGTCTGTAGGAAAGCATAGTTGTTTAAGGTTTTTGTCATCTTTAAAATCAGTGGGATGATCTTAATGTGCTGATCTGATTCCAAACTGTTCTATTTATTTTTTTCACAACCACGCTGGCAAGATCTGTGTGCATCTCACTAACAGATAAAAAAAAAAAAAAAAAACCTCTGTCCCTATTGTTCTCTGTACAAGTCCAACGTTTATAAAAAAATATTGCACAATTGTGTTGCCAAAATCTGTCAGGTGTTGAGTTTTTCAGAAGGTTCAGGAAACAGATGAACCACATCAGCAAACAAAACATTTTTAAGGTTTCATTTAATTATACACTTTTATGTCCACGGCCTCTTCTGCAAGCTTGCATTGTAAAGACTCCAGGGATTTGAAATGAGTTACGTTTCTACTCCCGGTCCTGCTGAATCTCACTGAATCGTTTCCACAGAAGCTGCACTTTGCTCGTCCTGCAGAGAGTTATCAGCAAATCCACAGTGTCGGGTCCTCTACTGCATGTTTTTACACACTGCCCTGCATGTTTCAGTTGTTTCCCTGTTTCAACAAACCTGATTTCAGTTGATGGTTGATTAACAAGCTTTTGCTGAACTGCAAACAACGGAATCAGGTGTGTTAAAGCAAGGAAACGTCAAAAACACTCACGGCGGTGTGTCTTGAGGGCCAGGGTTAGGAAAAGATGCTCTGCGGGGCAAAAAGTGTACATTTCTAGACTACTGGATTTAAAATGATTCATCTCCCACCACAAATAAAATTTTAGCAAAACTAGCAAAATTCAAACAAAATTCCAAAAGAAAAATTTAGGTTGATGTTAGGAAATTACCCTCTTATAAACGTCTGTTGTCTCAAAAATTGTTCAGATCCCTGGATAGTGCAAGAGCACACATCTATTTAGACTAGATCTTTACCTTCAGGTTGGCACTACACAGCGCTGTTTGCAAAAACCAGCCAGAGAGACATGATCTTTCTCCAGGCTATCTCTGATGAATACTCAACAGTTTTGATTGCCCACATCCATTCTTTTTCTTTTTTTTTTGTTTCTACATGTATATTTTTACAATTAACATATTTTGCAGTATAGACTGATCAGTTTTAGGTGCAACTGTGTAATGAATGTCTCAGCAAGTAAATTCAGTGCACTGTAAACTCAGTGTAAATGATGTAAGTCACTTATAAAAGAGTTTGATGTAGAATTCACATTAAATATCTGTAAATTACACAAGTTGCATTGTGTAAAAACTTTTCTCATCCGTCAGGCTCCAGTGGTCCCTGTTAATTGCGCGATCTTTCCACAGTGGGCTTAGAAGCCATTAAAATGCACAGTTGGCTCTCAAACAGATAGAGCTTCAATATCTCATGTTGATTTCTTCCTCACTTTATTAAACTGTCATTTCTTGTCTGGAAGCTATTTTTTGATAAGTAAAGCTATTTTGCTCCTAAAGTGACTTTTCCAGTTCCTATATGCTAATGAAAGTTTATTAAAGACAGTAATGAATCAAACTAAACACGTTATGTTTATGTGCTCAAACACAAGCTTCTCAGTGTAAATAATTAGGCTTTACATGAACATATTCCCAGTTGTACTGGGTTTGTAAAAGCCTGGGAAGACACTTTATAGCAGTTTGTTCTGCAAACTGTGACAAAATGGACATAAACATATCAATAATAAAATAATCAATTACATATGTATTTATCTGAAACAAGGTTACAAAATGGTTTAAATGATAAGATTTTATTCTTCTTGTTTCCTCTGGTAGATTAAATGAGGCTCAAAGCTCTGTTGGTGAATATTTTAACTATGCAAAGATTAATATTTGAATAAAAATACCTAGGGGATATCTGTGAATAGATTTCAAAATCAAATAATTTTTACCCAAGCAAAAAGATTCTTATTAAAGTGCAGGGATGCTCTTTCTGTCCAGTTCAGCACTGTTCCCTGCTCTCTCTGTATGGAAGCACATATAATGGATGGCGTTGATAGGAAACCTGACATTGGATGAGTGCAGAAAATCCAGAGGACTCTGCGAGGTAAGTTAATTTGTATTCCCCATGGATTTCTGGACATTATATGTTTTGTTTTTTTCTATTATTTTTGCACTAACAAACTGTTGTTGTGTTTATGTAAATAAAATGAAAGTAACCAGGTTCTGTATTTTATTTTAAATTTTATTCTTTTAAGACTTTTTGTTTTTCAGCTCTTTCATATACAAATGGAGGCCCTTTAGTGCCTCCATTTGTATATGAAATAACATCTTTTGAATAAATTACCATTACAATTTGACACCAAATTCCTTTTGCTTTGTTTTGTTTTTTTTTTCATTCTCTGGTCAGTCAAAATTTAATGTCTTTTTTTTTTTCAATTGTACAAACTGCACAATATCTTCAAGTTTTTGGAGTGTCTGTTTCAACACAGCTGATTCAAATGGTCCGACTACTTCAACTTCAGTGTGACAAAACCTGAATCATCATTTGATTCAGGTGAACTAAAACACCCAGGATTGACTTTGGACACCTCTGATTTAAAGGGACCCCTTCAGGTGCCGCACCAGTAATACACAAAATAAATGAAAGAGCTTTATAGTAACATGTTCTTTGCTTCTGATTAAAGGAGCCAAAAGTTTCTGCACATCTTAGGTTTGCTAGGAATTTGGTTCCAGAGCTAAAACGGCACATGAAAACCTAAGTGCTGCCTTTTCCTTGTGTATTTCTACAAACACTGAGTTAACAAGTTTCTGATGAGCTATGGGGTCCAGATTTGGTCCCTACATGATAAAACCTGTAGAGACATGAGACTGAATATTGTGTTGAGAACATTTCATCCAACTATGACTTTATACTTGGATCCACTTTTCCTCTACAGAGCAGCCATTGTGACAGTATGACAAAGAACTAACATGTGTATAGAAAATATGAAAGAGATATAAAAACATAAGTAATGCAAGTGACAAACCAACCCTGGTGTTGGTTTGAGAGACAGCCTCATTAAATCGATAGTAAGAGTTTACTTCATTTTACTCTTGGCAAAAATCTGAGTAAAATGAGAGCTGAATAGTCGAGATATATTAGCCACTACTTGATGTAGAGAACGGTAAACCGTTTTTATTTAAAACACTGAGTGAAAGCTTTAAGCACTGCATGAACTAAGACATCAGTTCACTCATGTACTGATGTTTTTCTTGTCCCCTGAGTAAAAATTCTGACAAATGAAATGGTCACGTCTCTCATTCTGCTTCATTTGCTCCCAATAGACGGTGCTTGCCAGCTCGTAAACTGCTGACCCTCTGATCGCTCTTAGGGCCACAAAACGACAAAAAATTGCCTTTTTTCTGGTGTTTCTGTCCAATTACATGGCTGACTGGACAATAGTGAAGCAGAGCTAATGGTTCGCCTGATGTTTGCTTTAAGTAACATAAATTGGTCACTTATTTCAAAAATGTATGTTTTCAAAGAATAAATAATTAGAACTTCGCAACAGATTTTAGCATAAATATGTAGCTGTGATTCTGTTATTTACCATTTGTAACTGTAAAAGAAATATTATATATATTTTTTCAGTGCCAAACTTTGAAACTGCTTATATTAAAAACCTTAGACATATCTAACATTTCTCCCAGCTTAAATTTTTTGAAATATATCCGAGGCCCCATGCCTCTTTAATGTTACACCTTCTCATTTGTACCAGCATATTGTCAAGCTTTTGATGAAGAAAAATGTTGCTTTGTTCTTTACCGCTTACTGAAATGTCCATGTCGCCCTGCCTGCTGTATTCACTTTGGTACACCTCAGCAGTGAGGTTTAATTAAGATTAATGTGAGACCTGACAGGGAACCCTGCTGACTGAGTTGGGACCGATTTTATGATGCAATGTGGTTAAAGAAGATAGCTGCAGACTTGTTGGTAGAGGCAGAATGTCATGACATATTATCCGTGTGTGATTCAGTATATGGAGGTGTAGGGTTTCTGTTGTAGTAGAACCTGCAAACAGGATGAAACTTGGCAACTGAGATTAAAGCAATGAAAAGACAGGCTATACCAGTTTTCATGAGCTCTTAATGTGTTTCCCTTTGATTTTTTTTAGTGTTGAAAATGTTTCACCATTTCAAGATTATGGCACAGGATCACTGCATCAATAGGTCAGGCAGAAATTTTGCTTTTTTTAAAGAAAAGAAAAATCAAAAGTTCATCTCAGTGAAAGAAATCACTCAACTTCATCCCGGTTTAAATAGCCATAGACCATATAACTGTTTAAATTTGGAGGAGTTTCCCCTAAACAAAACATTCAAAAATAAAGCTATAAAAATTGCTAAAAAAATTATTTGAGAAACATCACATGCAACTGACTACCAACTACTATATGAAGTATACAAAACAAAACAAAGCAAAACAAAACCATCATCAACCTGATGGTTTGCCCCATTGAGGTGGAGGATCAGGGATCAGGGAGTTCATCCATGAATTTAGTCCTTGGGAAGTTGACCTCAAAGACAATGAAGTCAGTGGTCTTCAAAATAAAAGCATAACAACACTAACATCCTGTTAGTCTCTGTGTTTCACCTTAGTGAGGGAGATGCTTTCCAGCACCCTCCCTCGCCCTTATAGAAGCGAGTCTATAAAACTAAAATATTAATAATGTTCACATGGTGCATCTTCAAACAGATCTGACACTTTAATCTCATCTGCAAAAAAAAGATGAGATTTTACTGAGTCTTTCTTGGGAGAGGTTCTTGTTGCCATGGTTGTTTCTAAGCTTTTCCAATTTCTTGTTTTGTTGATGTGCTAAAAGCACTGGAGAAACTGGAATCAGCAGCAATTCAATTCTCACCAAAATCTACCTCTGTAGGCATCACATCTGCACTAGGATATTTAAAAAAGTTCAGTCAAAAACAGCACAGATATGTCTGAACACATAGTTTACATTCGTCAAAATGATTCCATGCCACATTTAGCCAGGTTATGTCCATAACCTTGCACTTATTGGATTAATGGATCAAATAACTGTGAAGTGGAAGGAAAATAATACAAATTGTTTTGAAATAAAAATCTGAAAAGTGTGGCAAACTTTTATATTCTGCCAGTCAAGACTTTGTAGAACAATCTTTAACTGTATTGTCTTTTCTGTCTGTTTGACTTCTCATATCTAAAGACAAAAACTTTTGCCAACTTGTCGTTCCAAACCTCTGTTCAACTCAGTCATATTAGACACGTGTCATCTCTTGTCAAAGATTCTCAGTGAAATGTTTCAACACCTACTAAAAATTTAGCCTTTTTGATAATAATGCAAAGTAACTTTATGCTGCTACCTAAAAAGTCAAACTCCTTGCTCCAATTAACCCATGATTAATTTATTGTTGAGCAGGTAAAAATAAAAATAAAAATACAATTAAAATAGTATTGTGATTCAAATTTTTTTTAATTGATTTCTTATAGCCCTTGAGTCCTTTCAAGCTCATGATTTTGGCCCATTTGGTAAAATGTAGCTCTCACTGTATGTCTCACTGTATATCACTGTTTTGTTTTGCAACCTCAAAAAGGAATGCTTCCATGATTACTCTGTTTTTATTTGTTTCCCATCAACTGAGACCAGCTTCCCAGTCCTGCTAAAGAAAAGTCACCCCACAGACTAATTGAGTCACCACCATGTTTCACTGTGGGTGGATCCCAAAAGATATCCGGTACTGGATTTCGGGCACACAGGTGGGTCAAAAAGTAAAGTAGTTTGTTGTTGTAATGTCACATGTTGATGGAGCACGAAAAATTATTTTTGGAGACATTTTATGTCACCAGACTAGAAATTTGTAATTGTACACACACATACAAACTTGAGATGAACCTTTTAAATAACAGTACTTTGTGTGATGAAATTACATGAACTATTAATACCAGTGACATTCTCAGATTGTGGCATTTTTCCGCTGTGAGCTGAATGTCAGTGGCGGCTTTAAGATTGTGCTTTTCTGTCAAAGACTAAAAAAAAAAAAACAGACCAGTCAGGAATCAATGTGTGAGAACAGACAGATGAATCACTGAAAAGGAAATGAACATTTAAAGTTCCTGAAGTTACTTTTTTAACACCACAAATGACATACAACCACAAAATCTGTCATAGCTTTGTAATTGAGCAATTATCAGATAACAGATATATTGTTAGACGTCTGTGGTGCCTATCATTGCGTAGTGGTGCTTTTGCATAATGAGCTCTTTCCTAAGGACAATATCATGTGGTTTGCCTTGAACAAAAAAAAAAAGTCCTGCTCAGAAGTCCTCCCTCTCTTCCAATCACTTGAATTTGAGGCTGTTCCTTTCCCTTTGAGACTTCAACTCGCAGCAACCCAACTGCTCATTATCTATTGAATAACCCAGTCTTTTCTGCTGCATGCAGTATGCAGTACTGGTGGAGTCAGCTCTATTATTATGTTTTGTGAAAGCATTTGAATCATCCAGATCAGATCGTGCAGGCATACAGGACAGACGTAAGTGGGAAGAGAACTTCAGGGTTCAGTTCACAGGCATTCAGATGTCAAAATGGCTTCAATTTGGAAAAAAAAGAACAATCCCTCAATAAAATGTTATATTTCTTACAACTGTCATTATAAACCAGGAACAGCATTCTACTCTGCCTTTGATATCAAGCATAAAATAAAAATGTCTTTTTTTCTGTCACTTACTGCATTTAAAAACCTTTTGAAGGCAGCTTTTTGTTCCCAACTCGAGCTCCTGCAAAGACCAGAAATTAAAGGGATAATTATGTGGATGTAAGATCACAGCATCCAGTGCTGTGTAGGTAACAGCAGATATTTTCGCTCTAATCACAGGAGTGCAGACAATGGACAGAAATAGCAAAATTATATTTGGCTGCAGTTCATCTTCAGTGTCCTCCACTATCTACTTCAATCCACATGCGGAAGGAGGCGCCATCTGGGTGGAAATTAAACTGACAGTGAGCAGATACAGACTGACCAGATGTTAGTGCATGGTGTTTACCTTCAACAGTCTCAGAATCAACAATCATCTCTATTCCACTTTTGCTGCCTTCATATCACAGGTCACAACTGAGATTAAAGTCTGGTCATGAAACATATCGCACAGAAATTGGAAAACTTCTGCTTATTAAACAAATGCACATACACAGTCTCCACCAAATCACTATTTTAACTACGCCAAAATTATTAAACAGACATAACATGCAAGTTTTGTTGCACTGTGACGGACTGGCAACCCTTTCATGGTGAACCCTGACGCTCAGTAATCTGGAGATAGGTACTCCATGTGGCCCTGCCAGTTTAAACAATGGATGTTTGGTTGGAAGAATATTTTAAGACAAAATTATTTCGAAACTTTGAGGCAATTCGCAAATGTTTTCTTTAGATTTATGATCTCAGATGTAATTTATCACACAACTAGAGAACCAACAAGCCAAAAAAAAGTGATAACCGAGCAACAGAAGACAATCAGTTGGCAGACATGCAATTTTTTGTTGGACTTTTTAATGCTTTTCCTAGTAAAGTACTGTTGCTCTGTTTGGCTTCCTCACAGTCCATTAAACCTTGGTGCTGCATTTGGCAGATAAACAGCAGCTCCTGTTGTCAGTGCAGAACAGCTCTCTATGCTTGAAAGTACACAGTGAAAGTATCTGAAACAAAACAAATCAAAGCTGCATAAAAACTCCAAGCTGCATCACAATTACCATACTTTAGAAAGTGGTTTATTTTTAAGGTTTAATGTTGATTAAAGTTGCAATTAATTCCTTCACATGTTTTTATCCTAACTGCATGTGTCACAAATATTATAACATCAATTGCCTTAAAAACTACAGCTTGTGTTGCTGGGCAACTGGACAACTGGACCAGACTGCTGCTCCCACACATTTACCATAGACAAGCTATCCACATTTCATCCAAGGTGCACTTTTCACGGAGGATGTCCTTTCCTTGACTCCTGGTCCTCAGCAGCAATCTACTCAAGAGGAAGCAAGAAATGGCTCCCCTGCTTCTATAAAATGAGATTTCAGCAGGAGTGTTTCACGTTGCAACAATTTCTCTAAGGATTAAGGTGAAGTGGTGCACAAGAAAAACCTCTCTGACAATGCATTTGTTTATATTGTTACGAGCTGATTTTCCATTTGAAGTATTCAGATGGAAACTTGATATGCAGTTTGAGGAAAACACAGCATGTCTTCCACACTGTGGAGCTGACAACAAGAATATCGGCTGAAACAAGTTTCCTGCCGGTGGCTTCCTTTTCATGCCAACAACAAAGGTCTGACTGATAAAAAAAATAAATAAATACTTGGCTCAGAGTCTGTGCTAAAGGTGTGCATCCTTTCTAAAGGCACATCTACAAACTAGTTGTATCTGGTTCGGAAGATTCTTGGAAATATTTCTCCTTCTCCTTCAGCAGAGAGGCTGAAGCAGAAGGAGCACCTCAAGCAATGTTCCTGTATGTGCAGATTCCAGGAAAGATATTTAAATCCTAGGTACAAAATGTTCACTCTCCCTTCTTTTGTTGCCCTCATCTTAAGCTGGATAAGAAACACAATTTAAAAAAATCCAAATTGCATCAGTCAATATATGTAAATATGAGCTTTGCAAAAAAAATTTACAATTATTTCACAAGTCCGATGTGCTTTCATCATCATCAGTCTTGGATTTTTCATGAACATCAGTAGATTTTTTATGTACCGGTGTATGTTTATATGTACAGGGGGTATTATCTATTTCCCAGGCATGTATGTGGCAAAATTAAGTAGCTATATTGCATCCAGTTGTTATAAAAATGCTGCATATATAAAACATAGTTAATTTGACATCATAATTTAATGCATTACACACGGATATCAAAATGAAACTCAGCTGAAAATGGTGTTTCTACACAGACTGACTCAATAGTGATTCAATGGAAGACAGAATTCTAAGCGCTCGATGGGAATTCAGGATAAGAAAAAAACAGGTATCTAATCTTGATTTGTATTTCCTGTCACACACTTGAGCTGAGAAAAACTGTTTTTTTTTTATTGGTCAGAAGAGGTGAGTTTCTTTTCAGAACTCGATGTATTTTTAAAGGGATTGCATCAAATTCCTGATTGGGAACCTTCACCTTGTAATTTTCAGAGGTATTTCACCACTTACTTTACTTCTCTGGCCAAGGTGTCATAAATTTTTTAGTAAATGTTTTGCTGAAAGAAGAGAAGCTGGTAAAAAAAAAAAAAAAAGACTTTCAACCCTGGAAACAAAGGTTTGTTCCCATGTATCAATGGCAATATATAATTTCTTCTGATAATTCCCACTCTTGGGACATGTTTAAAGTAAAGAGAACAAGAGAATCTATAAATATTCACAAGAAATTTGGACAATTTTCTTTCTTTCTTCAAAAGCTACATGATGTAGCTTTTGAAAAAGCTACATCATGTTCCTGAATTTCAAACAGCTCCCTGAAAAGTAAAACAGACTTTCTTTATGTCTGATTGCACAGACTGGATATAGATCTATTTGAACTCTCTCTCCATGCTGCTCAAACATTACATAAACAGAAAGAATGTAGAGCTCGTGTGTTTAGACAGAGATATAAATAACAACCACATTTAAACTCATTCATCATAGATGAACCTGCTGCTCTTATATGAGTTAGATTAACATCAACTTTGACAATATGTGTTTCATGTTTTCAGATTTAACTGATAACTTTAGTTCTTGTGGATTCATTTCAGCATTTTTATTTTTCAATGTTAAAAAGTGGAGTATTATATGCAATAAGGCAAAAAAAGCATATAGTAATAGAGTAAAAAAAAAAAAATACTTGAATAGAATTTCATAAGTCACTTTTTGACATTGTTGAAGTCCGGTATCATCTTGAAAACTGTTTGCGTGGTCTGATATTCTTAAACCCAGTGATCCCTCCCTGTCTACCCAAATGTGAATAATTTATTTCTCGTGGATATTTAAGTTACCAAAACTACATTAATATTCTGGTGATAAATCACATTACTCTCCCTTTACAGTAAATATCTTCCTCTGAGTAAAGGGAGTATATAAACCAGCACATTATTGCATTATTATAAATCACATCTAAGTCAGAACTTAAACCTTTTCCAATGTTTCTATTTCGCAAACAATTGAGCTGAGAGCAGATTAACATAATATAGCTGGCAGAATACACACCATAATTTTGCTTTAATTCAAATTTATGATTGTTCCACAAATCTAACCAAGTTGCAGAAAATTGGGTTTGTTGGAAGAGTGAACCGAATCATTTGGTACAAAGAGGAAGCCGTGAGAGGAAGTAATCTGAGGACATTTGGTAAAATATTTATCCTTCTCTAAAATAAAGGTTGCACTAGTAGATCACTTATTTATTGAAGACGAGACTCCTGTTCAATCTGACATTGTTGTTTTGCCATGTTAGTTTAGTTGATCTTTATTGCTTTGCAAATTATCTTCTTGTCACTTTGACTACAACAAGAATGTCTCTGCTTAATAATTTGTTTATTCATCCACTACGCTTTCATGGGATTCCCATTTAAACAGTAATTAATAGCTCTCCTACTGTGAGTTGAGGGAATACCCTATTACTGCGCAGTGCTGGCAGAATCCTATTTTATTAAATTATACAAAACAAAACTGCTGTATGGAGAAAAACACACCCCACACACAGAAGCACTCGTTCTTCTACTCATTAACATTATGTTATTGAAAGAAAAGAGTACATTGCTGTGAGTACAGCAGGCAGAGGGAGCTTTTGATTTAAGAGTAGAAGTGGGAGGATATTCTTTCATGCACTGTCTGAGGGATTATGGCAATTCATTACTCACTGTCAGTCATAGAAACTGCAGGATTGTACAGACTGATGCAAACATCCTTTCTAGTCTCCTGCTGTATTTATTTATTATTTCACATTCATCTGAGCTAGAAGGGGACTCTCTCCTCTCTGCAAATGCATGTGTTGTTGCCATGGATACCAGGTCAACTCAAGCTAGATGCACTTTGTGGCGGCATGTTGCGTTCTCAGCATGAACTCATGGCATATGTTCTTCTGCCTACATATTAGTGAACTTCCTTGACTTACTTATTTTATGTTTGTGACAGCTTCCTATTTTTTGTTACTGTTGTTATTTATTTATTTATTAGATGTGGAGTGTCATTATTTTTATGAGTTGACTTGCTCTAAGTTTATATCTTTGACATGCTGATGCTAGTCAGTGGTAATCAGCAGTTAAGTCAAAAGAAACCTTAATAATGAAAAAAAAAAAAAACAGAATTCTTTCTACGTGTGAACTAAAAGATGCTAACTTAAATACATTTCATCTTAGCAGGCATAATTTTTAAAAATATTTTCCTTAATGTTATGTAAAGTCAAAATGCGTATTCTTGTAATAGAAAGTCTATGAAAACCATTAAGAGCACAAGAAATGGTGAAAATGTTGCTATTAAATGTTTTTTTTTTATGTGTTCTAAATACTGAATAGAGCAATTACAACAAGAAAGCGTCTTTTATTTGGCTGAAACACATCTTTTTTCTCTCCCTGTTTGAGAGTTTAAAGATTTACAGCAAAGCCTGTTTCAGAGAAAAACAGAATAACAGGACATTCTGTCGCTTCTCACAGGACATTTGCTTCCTCCCACTCCTTGTTAATCTGCATTCAGGTCTGCAGAGCTGTCAAAGGGTAATCAGCAGGACTGAACACACCTGAGACCCAGTTTGTCCCATAAGAAAAGCACGACCTTTACGTCGTTTTTTTTTTTTCTGTTTGAACGAAGTAGCACAGCACCAATGTGATATTTCCATTCACAGCAGTAAAGTCACTTTTAAGATCACTGACAATTAAGCACTAAGTAGTTTTTCTTTCTCTTTTTATTATGCCAACAAAATGAATCAGAATAAGATAGTATGGTAGACATACATAAATTGAGCCATAAAGTATTTCTCGTGATAAAGTCAGGCCCTGAGCTCCCGAGTCACAACGTTCAAGCAACATGGAAAGCAGTAAAGCTACTTTGTGCTGAGCCCTAATTTTTAATTCATCGATATTTAGCTGACTTCAGTCCAAAAGAGAGCAGTGATGAGACAGCTGAGTGACTATTTCAGAGAAGAGCAATTTGAGATTTTTCTTACCCAAAATGTTGTTTTGTAGTCTTCGAGTGATGAAATGTACATCTAAAAATAAATCTATTTACATGCGCTACTTAAAATGAACACACATTGGTGTATTTCTAATAAGAGGTCTTCTTTGCATTGTCTTTTGAATTTGACCATGGCTTTATGTATATATGTCTGTATTTTTTAATAGCTTGTCATGAAGGTGAAAATTTTTATAATTTGGCGATTGTAAATTAAAACAGGCTTTTTTATATGTGATTGTATTTGTAGGTAGTATCCCCTAAATTTGGTCATGTCTCCATGTTCTTTCCCTGGTTGAACATAAGTCCTGCAATAAAATTACCCAGAAAGAACAAACCTCATAAGTTTTCTGACACCGTAATTTCTTTGGTGAGGTACAGATGAAGTTGTGGCTTTGAGCCACAGGGCTACTGGACACAGTCTCAATTACAAATCATTCAGTACAGATTCTCTTCTCTCCTTTGTGTAATAATGGAGGGCTTTCACTCTTACAATGCTGTAATAATTAGCAGGATATTCAGTGGTTTGTTGAGGCTCTGCAGAGAAGCCAAAGTTGCCAATGCAGCTGCTACAATTCAGCGTGGAAAAATCCTGAAATATGATCACATTCATTGTGTGATTAAACATTTCATCCACAATGCATACAGTTATATGACACTTGATTACACAAAACTACTCAAGTGCGACTGGTTCCTGTGCTGGGTGTAGCTTAAGGCCAAGAGAAAAATGAAAGACACACACTGAACATAAATTATTTTCATATAATAATCACTGTAAAAAAACAACAAAATCAGTGGCATATCAGAAAGAACTGCATAGAAAAATTGCTATTTGGTTGCTTTTTATAATCAGTTTTTCAATTGCATATTTACTGCACATATTTATTAAAAGTGCACAGAAGAAGATATATGAGCTCCAATAAAAGCCATCACTTGTTTTTAAACAAATCACAGCTAAAGTCCTTTATTAATTATTCCATTGCTAAATATCAAATGCGCTCAGATTTTTTATGTACAATCTTGAGGCCAATGATCACAAGTTTTTTTCATTTGCCTTTGACAAGTGAGGGCATAAAATCTTCCTTTATTTATTCAGATTATTACAATCAGCTTAGTGTCATCAACAGGGAGAGTATTTTTTTCTGTTTTTCACAAAACTGTTTATTAAGAGCATGCAGCTTCATCTGAAGGAACATTGCTTTAAAAGTATTGCTATGTCAAATGAAAGAGGTCAAATATAAAAATTTCTGGTAAATTGTCACCACAACAGTTCATGCTTTATTTCTATACAGTATGTTATGTTTTTTATTTTTTCCCCCTTGTAATCTTAGACAAAGCTGTTGGGTTCTTTGCAATTGTATGAATGTTAATCACAAGGAAGGACATATTGGGAATGTCAACTTGAGTTGTGTGTTTCCAAGATTTTTCAACAAAAAAAAAATATCTGACACGTATTCTGTTTCTATTTATTGTTTTGAAACTTTAATCATTTCGTAAAAATAATTTTTCACATATTCAGATTTACATTGTGTTAGCAAATTGTTCCAGGACAGCTTTTATAAAACATGCTCCCACTGGTTGTTAATGTGCATTTAATCAGCCACTCATTATTGAGTAATTTCAAGGCATGTTATTGATTGTTCCACTTATTGTTCGTTTTTCTTGTTCTACCAACAAAACAAAAGTAACGAGGTTTACCTTTATAAAAAAGAGAAGATTTTAATTTTATTTTGAATTACTAACATCTGCTTTCATCTTTTCATTAATATTTTATGATGTATTCTTTACTTTACTCATGTAATTCTCCCCCACCAAAAAAAACAAAAACAATGGTGTACTTATCATTTTTCATCCCTGAGAAACCAGGTGGAAAAAATAGCTTTTAGCACTTACACTATGTCTGTTTTTATTTCTCTGGGCAGAAAAACAATATGAAGACAGACATTTGGCTTAGAGCTAACTGCAGAGCTGCTGTGTGGCATTTCTTAATAAACATCAACGTTATCCACAGAAAAAAAATGACTGCAGATAGAAAATCCACATCACTGTATATTTGATGTGTGAACACCTCTGAAAGGAATAAAAAACATCAAAAAACAATTTCGGATCTTTTTTTTGATACGAAGCATCAAAAATCTGTTAAATAACTGAGAACTCTGCTTCATCAGATGTGTAAGGGATGATAAAAATCTCCTTTTAGAAATCAGCAATTATTGATTTTTTTTGGAGTTTTGAGTTATAGATCTCAAAGAAACTTAAGTATAAGTTCATCTTGAGAGTTTGTTTGTTCTGTCAGGAATCGATCTTTCCTCATATAGTGAATAACGCCAAACTTTCTGCAATTAACACATATACTCATGGTAGGCAGTGTGAGGGTGGCTTTTTCTTCTAATTGCCTGTAGTTATGTATGCTGGGGTTTTCTCTGGTTGGTTTCTGTTTCCTCCCACACTTAGTTGATTGCGGATGCTTACATTGGATGTTGCATTGGACGTCAACGTGTCTGTGCTGCCCCTCATAGAGAACTGAGAAATGATGCAACGTTCCCTTCACCCCAAGCAACATAACATACAACGAATAAATAAACACCCTGATCAGATTGAAAACACACTTTCTCTAATTAAATTGATAGCGCACTTCCAACTAATGCATATTTTAGCCATTTATTCTTTCTAATTTTTCTATTCTGTGAATGGGGGTATTCAACAACAAACACAGATGGTGGAAATGTTTTACTTTACTGTGATGGGAAAGTTCAGGTAGGTATTTCCACTTGAGACATCAGTGTATTTCAGGAAAAGATTAGTTGGAATAATCTGGACTTTATATGAGCAGATGATTTTGATGCACTGCACCTTTAAAAATGAGCTTGAAACGTGGGACGTTTATCACATTCTGTGTAAACAACATAAGCCCTGGTACATTAAGTATCTTTACAGATAATGAGACAAGGGGGGGGCGGGAGATGTGTGCCATTACATGTTAGAATTTGCTGGAGAAATCATGTTTAGTACTTTGTTTTATCCACCTCCTGTGGCTCTCTTTGAGTTTATCTTCTCAAGACAAGTGTGTCTATGTTCAGCACTGTTGTAATAAGGTTCACATGATACCATGGGGAGCAGAGTGATGAACAGAGCAGATTAAGAGTCCTGTCTCTCAGAAATTATTACAGCAAAGCGTACTCACAAACAATCCATCCATAAAATGGTGGAAGAGAAGCCCATAACTGTAGATACTCAAAGCTTCATAAGTCTGTTTTTATTTAATCTGTGTAAAATATTTCCACTGAAAGAGAATTCACAAAAATAATTCAGCTTTTGTGTCTTTTTGAGAGTTTTTATTGAAGCCATTTCAGTTATGATTGGAGTCTAAAAGCATTACCGCTCAGTTCAAGTCTGACCTGCGTTTTAAGCCCTTTATGTCTAATTTGCTGAAGAATCTTTTCCGTCTGTGCTTGATAAGCACCTTGTTGTGCTTCTTTTTTTCCCTGATGAAAATGCTTTAAAGCACAGCTCTGATCAGACACTTTATTAAGCAACTGCATCAGAGGGCAGTTAAATAACAGTTTATTTCTGGAATAATAATAATAATAAAAAAAAAAAACCTGTAGAGTCGTGATTCATTTCTGATATTTACAGTCTTCATTGTTTGGAAGTGACTTTCCATTAACCACTTTTATGCACGTGCAGAAAAAATTGCAGGTACCGCTTGTTGGTCGCTGAAATAACTTGAAACTGACAAGCACAGATGACAAAAACACTGAAAATACCTGAACGCAAACACAAAGCATGAAAAACTAAACTTCACATGAAGAATGCAGGATTAAACCTGTTGTTCAAGGAGAAACTGCAATAATTTTAGATGTGTAAATGCTGGAACTATCATGACCCTCTGGACATTTTGTGTTTTAATTGATCTATAAAACACTTTTGATATTTAATATTCATTTAATTTATTAATTTTATGATATCTAGTGCTTGTGACCTGTCCTGGAAGTAATTTCATGTATTTATAATGTGATCAGAGTTGCAGGTTTTAGTTATACAGTTTTTTTTGCATAACTAAAAAATTTGTTATACAAAACTAATTGTTTTGTATAACCAAACAATTGTAGCTCTTAACTCTTTTTTGGTGTTTTTTGGAGTGGGAGTTTGCCTTTTTGCTTGTATCTTGATTTATTCTTCTGTCTGGTTCTTGTGTCCCAGTCTATTCCATGTATCATCCATTTTCCATCAGCCCATAGATAGTAGGGGGGAAAAAAATAGTTTTTAATGGGAGACTGTGGCAGAAAGACACATGGAGTGCTGGTTCCAGGAGTGCTTTTCCTGATATAATGGTTATTTCAAGAGAAGGTTGAAATGGATATGTTGTTACACAAGGTTAACATTCAGGTACATTGCTGGAAGCGAACAAAAGACCTTGCATTATTAGTCAGAGAAAAAGAGCTTAAATAATGCGTTCCTTATGGAGTCTGTTCTTGTTGCTCTGCACATCCAGCAGCACACCTACCACTCGTATCCTCCCTTCATGTATCTTGTTACTCAACCATCGCCGCCTGCACTGTCAAAATGTCACATCTGTCAACCTGAACTGCTTTTAGTTTCTTGTCAGCATGGAGGAATCAACGTTTTTACCCCAGGACAAATGATAAACAGAGATTCAGACTTTATGAATAATTCAGAATTGACTAGAAAAGAAAAAAATAAAGACTTCACTGTGTTGTCACTAGGATGTCTCAAAAAGGCTTTATGGCCTGTGTCTATAGTAACATGCATCACTTTTGATGAGTTTTATGCAAATCACTCATTTACTGCACCTTCATAGGTCTGTTTTTTTTTTCCCTGTCAAAGAGCTTCTTCCTTTGATTTAATGTAGGAAACTCACATAAGTAAGTATCTGTTTAATTTCAACTTGTTAGCTTGAGAGCGGTGAAAATCTGTACATTTACAACATTCTGTCGTGCTTCAGACAAGAAACTTTTGGTTTCAGTGCCATGTGCAAGAGATTTTAATTTACTGTTTTTTAATAAGATTAAAATAGTCTTTGATATATAATTGCATGTTGTGGAAGAGAAGCAGCATAATAAAATGCTGAGGAGGCAGCCAGCTGACTATGTGAGGCTGTATGGAATGTGGTGTGCCTGGAGGCGGCTCAACAGGCCCATTTGCTGGGCATGACTTAGACCTTTCTCAAATAAAACCGCAATACGGCTGTGTTTCTCTACAAATGTTTGCTTCCTGAGTAATACTGTGGATTATTTACAGCTGCAAGTATATCCGCAAGTAAGAGACTATTGTGTTTCTGTTTTTGACCAGCTGCTCGGCAACATCTCTGAATCCAGCTGGATGCACTAGCTGGCTAATCGCTAGCATTCTTCCCTGCTGGTGACAAAGCAATGAGTCTAGTACAAAATTGATAATCTTTTTTTTTTTCTAACAAAGTGGCGGAAACGGGCTTCCATATATTTTTATTGCAACACATGCATGTCTGCCTTTTTTTTTTTTTTGCACCATCAGCATGTATTGATTTTGGAGTCAATTTCAGCTGGAAAAGTAGTTTATCAAATGCTGCGTTCTTGCTTATGCATTCTTATTTACTCATGGAGGATGAAAGAGAATATTGATTCTGACACTGTGTTTAATAACTGCCATGGAAAAGAAACAGATTATTACAACTATATAAGTGGGGGGTGTCTTTTATAGATATGTTTTTGTATCTTATGTAATGGAAGAAAAGGATTGGAGTAAATATATCTACTGCCTTTCAGGTAAGTAATCAACACTTGAACTTAATGTAGCAGAACAACCCAGGTTTATTTCTGGACTGCAGGAGGAGTGGAGCATAGGGGAAACTCATAAACACTGTCAAAATATTCCACACCTTTCTGTCAGCTCTGAATCCAATCCGATTTCTTTGCGCTTCGCGCCCCAGTGGTGCTGTCAAAGTAAACTCAGTACAATAAAAAATAAAAAAATGGGGAAAAGGAAACTCTCAAGTTGCAGGGTAACCACAAATATTCCACAATTTGCCACATAAGCTGTCCCATGTGTGCATCTATCACAATTTCATTAAAAGCAACCTTAAAAGCAGGAGAGGAAGGAGTGACTATGATCAATCAGTAAGGTTGAAAAAAAAAATCAAAAATCACACCGAGATCGCATATTTTTCAAAATGAAGGCAAGTTATTGCAGACCCCTTAAACTCTAATCATGACCCATTGTTTTCATTAAGCTTTTTTCTGTTTGCTTTTGCACACATATGAACTGGAGTGATATACTATTTCTCATCAAATGCTGTTTTAATAGGATGTCTGTGCACTCTTTAGAGGTATAACAGCTTCAGGTCTTCTGAACATTCTTTCCACAAGGTGTAGGAGTAAGTTCTTAAGCTTATTTGTGGGGTCAGACACTAATGTTGGCCATGAAAAGATGGCTTGGATTGAGGTCAGGAGCAAACTACCTCATCCATGTTTTTATAAACCTTGATTAGTTAATGTTGGAACAGGATGTGGCCAGCACCAAACTGTTTCCACAAAGACATGAACATGATGTTTTCTAAGATGTCTTGGAATGATAATATTCTTTTCACAGGAACTTAGTGGTCAAGACTAACTCCTGATAAACAGCCTCACAACTTGATCCCCACGGCACTAAACTTTAATCTAGACACAATCCTGTCAAGTATGTAGTATTCTGCTGGCAACTCTCACAATCTGATTCATGAACTGTTATATAGCCAAGCATGAATCATCGCTTTACAGTAGAGGGCTCATCTTCATTGTTCTAGTGGAGATCTAATTTAAACACTGCATCAACCCTTTACACCTGGTGATTTAAGAGTGGATGCAGCAGTTTGTCCATGGAAAACCCATCCTGTGAAGCTCTCCACACTCTGTACTCCAATTAGGTTTGGAGATAAGTCACTATCAACTCTATGTAGAGATGGTGACCTCTGCCTAAGCATCCACTGACCTCACTCTGTGGTTTTACATGGCCTTCCACCTTGATCCTCTTACATTGTTATAGTAAGAGAACATTTTGCAATAGGCTGTTTTGCACAGGTGGTATTTTATCGTGGTAAAACGTTGGAATTCACTGAGCTTCTAAGATTGACCCATTCTTTTTATAAATGTATGTAGAAGCAATCTGCCTAGGTGCTGGACTTTTTTTCCACCAGTGGTCATGGATGAGATTGAAATGCCAGAATGAGTGCAGTTTTTTCCTCAATAATTCTCCTGGCACTCATGAGTGTCTGATACTGGAAACTTTGACTGAATCCTCTTTTCCGCCTTTCCTTTATTTATAAGCGTTAGGACATTTAGGGGTTTTTTTTCTGCTGGACAAAACTTTGCAAGCCTTAAATATATTTTTAGAGGGTTTCATGATGCACTTGTAATCTTCTAAGAAATTGGAAGGTTTTCTCATTTTAAATGTTGCTATGCAGCAAAATGCAATAGTATGTAGTTTGATCTTTACATTAATTCACATAATGTTTAAATTCAAGGAATCAGTGAGAAGTGAGAATGTAATGGCTCTTTACAGGAGTGCCCAGATTTTAGAGGGATATTTTAAACACTTCATACATTAAATGTCAAAAAAAGACTAGTAATTCTTAATAATAAAATTAATTCAAGCAGTGCCTTGATTTCCTTTCTTGTCTTAATACTTGAATTTTCAAAAGCTTGTGTGTTTATTGAAGTGAGAAATTTCATGATTACATGATTGCAGTCAAAACCGAACAGATCAGTAAACTGTCAAATGGCGCCACCCTGCGGCTGTGCGCGCACACACACGCACACAGGCACGCACGCACGCATACGCGCACTCACACGCACTTCTCTCAATTGCACTTTATTCCAGATGGTTTATGCGTGTGATTTGGTTTGCATGTGGTACGTTTGCAATGCAGTGGAGAAAGCAGATTTGGTAATTACATTTACTCCACAGGAAGTGAAAAACAGAGGTGCCAATATTACAAATTCTCATTTCTCAAAGTTGAATAATAGAATTAGAAGGTCTGGTCAAGAGGTCTGGAATAAACTCCATTTAACATGCTTTATTTGAATTCCAGTTTCCTTTCCCACAAAGAACCCAATGACCCCTTTGTTCAGCGGTCAGTAGAGTACGACCCAAAAAGATCTTTGTGCATCACAGGGAAAGCCAGTGAGACACAACCATCCAAACACACTTACACCAAAGGGTAACTTAAAGAGGCTTAATTAACCTGGCATGTGTGTTTTTTAATCCGGGGAGGAAGTCAGAGTTCCCAAATTTGTACAGTGATTTTGACACCTGCAACCCACCTACCATTTCAGTTTAAACTGCTGACATAGGATTTTTATACTGAAAGATGAACCACATCATTGGTTCAAGTTCTCTTCCAGGGCAATTGTGTCTATTTTGATCCTACAAACCCTTCAGACCTACTGGCACATATTCTGGTTTTAAGGGACTTCAGAGTCTTTTCCTGCAAAATATGTGCAGTCTGTTAATGAGTCAGAGACAAGGGCATAAAAATGTAAAGTGCAGCTTGGGTACTGTAATAGGATCAGCACCCCTTATACTCCTACTCACGTTAGTCTTCATTACCTCTAGCTTAGTGCAGGATTACTGTGCTTGTGCAGTAGGTTATGTTTATTCGCTGTGTGTGCTGATGTAGGAGTTTTTGCTGTTGATGCTCAAGAAAAACAAAAACTCCTGAAACAATTTTTACTATGTGAACTGTTTTATTCTTATATTAATTACTTAATCTCTTCTTTTAAGCAAAAGAAGCATTATTAAGTAAAATAAATAAAACAGTAACCATTAAGCACAGATTGGGACACTCTGTTGCAGAGAGTGACATTTGAAAAAAGGAAAAACTGAAAATCTGGGGGGGTTTATTTTATTTTCATAAGCAATGTTTTTTCTTAAGAAAGACTGGTTTACCTTTATGCATACACAATTTAAAGTTTAAAATAAAAGAAATTTTCACATACAAAAAAATTACTTTCTCATCATGTTTCTATACTTCTCACTTTACGTCAGAATTTTAGCACCCTATTTGTCATGCTCCCTGCCTTTTCTCAGTTGCAGTGAATCCTCT
Source organism: Brachyrhaphis roseni (assembly GCA_903066815.1). Lineage (NCBI taxonomy): Eukaryota > Metazoa > Chordata > Actinopteri > Cyprinodontiformes > Poeciliidae > Brachyrhaphis > Brachyrhaphis roseni. The sequence goes on from CAEFZY010050315.1 coordinate 84,001, forward strand.
TAAAGGTGGATTATTGGACTAGGATCTCTACACTGACAGGGAACGAGGAAGACATGGGCTAAGAGAAAGCAACTCAGAAAGAGATAAAGACGAGGAGAATTTAACTAAAAATGGAGAGAACCCCCTGGCCCAAACAGAGCCATGAGGGGGTTAGAAGGTGCTGTATAGCTGGGGTGAGTACTGCACTGTTTTCTTAGCTTTAGGCTGGAAATGTTATATTTGTACTCTGATACAAGTTATACTGGCCTGTTTTTTGCAACTTCTTACAACATCGTCTTCCCAAAGTGTGATCAGATTTTCAATTTGGCTTAAAGTGTAGCTTAGCCTCCCTTTTTTCATTCAGGGAAAGCCAGCGGAGCATCAGATGCTGAAGCGCATACTTCCACATCCTAAGCCCACCCTGAGAGAAAAGGCGGGGGACAGACGGACCCTGTGACAGCGATGGGTTTGATCTCATTGAGCCTCCTCAGCTGGAGTGCGGGCTTCACTCTCTGCTTTCTCATCCTGCTGCTCCCAGAGGCCAAAGCAGACAACCTGAACACTTCAACTTCACGCAACGGCGGAGGTTCACAGTGTGGGGAGTACACAAACCAGGTACTAATGCCTAAAAAGTCATGTTTCTGAACATGTTTATTACTGTTAGCTGTTGCTTTTTTTTGATGGGATTCATCTTTTTTAGGCTCTCTTTGAAAGAGTATAGTAACATTGAAGCATTTATTTATCAAATACAATTGTTGTGGAGGTAGATTATTTAATGTATGGCTTATGAAAATGATGAGAAAACATAATACATCAGCCAAGGAGCTATTCTAAACTGTAAAATATTTAAAGTCAAAATAATATAGTGTGAAAAAGCATCACATAAATAGTTTAATCTCTAAATGAAGGTGACGTTTTATAATCATCACCTCTCAAATTAG